>JAJHSJ010000015.1:33130108-33230108 GCA_021015155.1 Magnolia officinalis
CAGAATTTTGGTACGCCCACGACCAGTCCTGGAGGTCCTTCGACCGGTCGTAGGTGTGGCTTCGACTCGTCCACGACCAGTCGTGGAGCTACGACTCAAAGTCCAGCAACGTAATCTATTGTCCTACGACCAGTCGTAGAGATCTACGACCAGTCGTAGGTGTCCCACGACCAGTCGTAGGCTACTCACGACCAGTCGTGGAATGACTTTCAAAGATCGCGCTTAATTTTTCAAAAATCTGTTAGAGCTATGACCAGTCGTAGGTTTCTAAGACCAGTCGTAGGAGCGATTTCTGCTTCTATAAATTGAACACGAAATTCAGAGTTTTTACACTTCAACTCGATTCCATTCAAGAAATTTCAAGTGATCACTCTGAGATAAGTCTGTGTTTATTTTAAGCTACATTGTGCTTATTTAATATTCCTTTTTGCTAGCTTATTAATTTGATTTTGTTTCTGTATTCCAATCTTTTATTTGAAAAGAGGAATTATCTTATTCCTTCTTCTTGGAATCAAAATCAAATATAGCTACGCCCAACTTGTTAAAATCTAAAATCAATTAGAATTTAGAACCTTATGAATGTGAGTATTGGAAATTGAACTTTGACATTCAATCATCTACTCCGATTGGTTCTACCGGGCTGCTACGAAAAGGAGAAATCCAGGTATTTTACAATTCTGTAAATTTCATTTCTTTTGGTTTTGTTTGAGGTTAAGCCAGAAAAATCTCATTGTATTGGTTATCTGAGGAGAACCAGAAAACTCAGAAAAGAGGGGTTTTTGAATTGTGTAAGCCCAAGTGAAAAAGACACAATTGTAAAGGTTTTTGGTGAACCTGTGAAAACCTATTTGATAGTGAACGCTAATATCCCCTGTGTGAGGATATTAGGAGTGGAGTAGCTTTTTGTGTGGCTGTTGGAAAACAGTTGGTGTACACACAGGCGAACCACTATAACTCTTTGCCTTGTGGATTGAATGCTTGCTTAATTTTCATATCTTTTATCATTCGATTGTGTGGAATGTACAAGTGGATGTGAATGTTGTAACTATTTACATTTCAAGCAAGTGTGGGGATTGTTGTAATAATTTAGATCTTACTTCTGCATTTAATTTCAATTCCTTGCTATTTCATTTACTTATATTAAAATTGAGTCCTTGATCCAAAAGAGGTTCTAGAAATAAGGTTGTCCTACCATAAGCCCTTGTTTATTATGGTGTAAGGTTGTCCTTAGAACTGAATTTGTATCAATCTCTCAATACTTATTTATCAAGGTGATTTAAATTTAGCTTTGTGAATTGATTCATATTGTAAGGCTATTGGTTTACTTTATTTCCGCTGATTTTATTTTAAATTTGGCATAGTCCTATTCACCCCCCCCCCCCCCCCCCCCCCCCAATCCCTCTAGGACATATAGCTTGGCCTTTTCAATCCCCTTTTCAATAAATAAAAAAAAAAGAACAATATATAATATAATAATAAATATAATAGTATAATTTATTATATATATATATATATATATCATATGCATATATGGTGGGCCCATGTGGGACCCACCTTGCTGTTTCTGTTCTGCCATCGTCCATCTGGACGGTGCTGTGTATTGCCCACCATGATGTGTGTCATCCACGCTGTCCGTCCATTTTGGACGCGTGGACCCCAGCCCTGATGTGTGGGTTTCATCCACACCGTCCATCCGTTTTCAGATCATGGGACATGTGGGCCCCACTGGAATGTATGGGTTTCACCAGGGCTGCCCACGTGGGACCCACCTTTGATGGATGTCCTGATCCATATCGCCCATTAACGATGGAACCCACCTTCCCTTCCTCCACCGTCCATTCATAGGACGTGCCATGTGGAGACCACCTTGATGTATAGGTTCTATCAGTACCGTCCAGTAGCTACTGGACGGTGGGACCACCTTAGTATATGAGTCATATCTAGGCCGTCCATCCTGCCTGCCTGGACGCTGGATGAAGTAAAAACACAAGTATCTGTTTGATTTAAAACTCTGGTGGGCCACACCACGTGGACCCACCTGATGGACGTGTGTACACCGTCCATCTAATGATGTGGATTCAAATCTCAGGTGGGAACCATACTAATGTGTGATTGATCCAGGAGGTGTGAGATGTATATAATAAAAATATAATATTATAATAAAGATAATGGTGGAGCCCACGTTGATATGTAATTGTCCACACCGTCCAGTCTATTGGACGGTGTGACCCACCTAGTGTGTATATATATATTATAATATGTGGTGGGCCCCATGTGGGACCCACCTTTGAAGGAAGCTGAATGGACAGCGTCAGCTAACCACGTGGACACCATCATGAGGTACGAGTTATATCCCAACCGCACATCCATTTGCTGGTGGGGCCTACCTTGTATATTGTATTCATGCCCTCCATCTGCCGTGTATGCCCCACCATATTGTCATCCACACCGTCCAGAAAGTCTGGACGGTGCTGGACAGAGCTCTGCACGTGCTATGGAACCCCACGTGTTGTGCGGGTTTGATCCACACCGTCCATTCGTGTACCCGCACCAGCACTCTCAGCAATAGCTATTGTATGACATCAGCGAGTTCTGTGGGGCCCACCATGATGTATTGGTTGTAGTTGGGCTATCCAGTAGTGCTGGACGTGGCCCACCTTAATGTGTTTATCCTACATCCACACTGTCCAGTCCAGTCTGATGGACGTGGACTCCACCCAGATGCAGGTTTGTATTCACACTGCCTATCCATTTTAATGGACGAGTGGTCCACCCAGATGATGTATATCCACGTCGCCCATTTGCTGGATGGGAGGGCCCCACCTTGTGATTCCTTGTATTCACATCGTCCTTCCTCGTGGCCCCGGTGCGATGTAAGTGTTTCATCTGCACCATCCAGTCCGTGGACCCCACATGGTGATGTTTATGAGGCCTTTGAATGAGTCTCAATCTGATGTGTGGCCCATATGTGATACAGTCCGTTGATGCGGCCCACTCGTTATCTAGGAGGCCCAGCTTCGGGGCCCATGGGCGACGCCCAGTGTGATGTATTCGAGACTCATGGGTAAGGCCCATTGTGATGTATTCGAAGCTCATGGGTGTGGTCCGTTGTGATGTATTTATAGCCCAATGGCGAGGCTTGATATGTTGTATATGAGGCCCATTGATGCGACCCACTTGATGTATATGAGGTCCGTTGGTGCGACCCATTGATACGGCCCACGTGATGTGTTCGTGACCTTTGGCGAGGCCCGACGTGATGTATATGAGAAGCCCATGTGATATATTTGAGGCCCAGGTGCAGGATCCACCTGTTGTGTTTTGAGGCCTGTGTGATGAGGCCCATGTGACGTATTTGAGGCTCAGGTGCAGGGCCCACCTGTTATGTATTCAAGGCCCGATGTGATGTGTGATTTTGCCATGATGTATGTAATGATGTTTATGTGAGCCACTCCTTGGGAGTATATTGGTTAAATGTCCACATTGATGGGTAATGATGGTTGGATGTCCACATTGTGACCTTCCCTTAGGCCTTGTTAGGCCCATTCTCATCAATTTCGATTGTCGTGACCGATTACCGACTCCGATCGGTGACCGATTTACCGATTCTAATTATAGATTGACTCTGATTGTTGTGACCGATTACCGACTATCGATCAGTGCGATTGTCGTGACTGATTTGCTAATTCTGATTACCTTGACCGATTGCTGATTCCGATTCTGATTGACATGATCGATTTGTCGATTCTGATTATCGATCGATTCTGATTGCCTTGATCGATTGCCGATTTCGATTGACGTGACCGATTTACCGATTCCGACTATCGATCGGTGCGATTGTTGTGACCGATTTGCTCATTCTGATTATCTTGACTGATTGCCGATTCCGATTGACGTAACCGATTTGCCGATTCTGATTATCGATTGATTTCGAGTATCAAGGCTAATTCCGATGATTTCGATTTGTCGAGGCCGATTGTATATGCCGATTTTGATTGTCGAGGCCGCGTATCGAGGCCGATTCCGAGTGTTAATTCGATTTTGAGGCCGAGGCCGATTGTCGAGACCTATATGATGTATATGTGACCCATAGTTGGGGCCCACTGTGATGTATTCGTAGCCTATGGGCAAGGCCCATTGTGATATGTATTAGGCCCATGATGCATGGCCCATTTGATGTATTCGAGACCCATGTGTAGGGTCCACATGTCATGTATTTAAAGCCCATGAGCAGGGCCCACCCGTTGTGTATATATGGCCCTTAAGTAAGGCCCATTATGTTGTATATTAGGCCTTTGTGTGAGTCCGTGGGCCCATTGTATGTTTGGCTTTGTGTGAGCCATTCCTTGGGGGCATATTGGTTAAATGTCCACATTGTCGAGGCCGATTGTTGATACCGGTTATTGATACCGATTATGAGTATGTGACTGCATAACATCATGATACATGCCCATACACATCATCTGTATGTTTGTTATGAGATGTGGTTGACCATTGCATATGTCATTAGGCAGATTGTTATGAGACTTCCTGATAGGCAGAGGTTATCTCACATGAGCACACGGTATGCGCATGATTGATGCATGACTGGATTGTATGGCTCATGCATCTTGCATTATGTGTCTTAGCGACATCAGGGCGTAGCCTCCACAGGCATATCGTGGATGGCCAGACGGGACACCGGAAATCTGTTTTACATGGGGTGCCATAGATATCCCTGGGTGAAAGTCCCTAAACCCTCTTGGTTCTAGAGGTTGCTCCAACGTCTAGACCGAGTGGATGCATGAGCGCATGAGGGCCATATACTGTTAGGCCGCGTCTCCCACTGTGTCGTGGTCGGTTGGAAGGGGGTACGGCCTTACCTGCCCGAGAGGAGGGGGCAATGCTAGGCTGAGTCTGACCAGCTCGAGGAATGGGTCCGCTATCGACGAGCCGGGCCCGATATTGGCAGGCGGATAGTGAGGTCTCTTCCACTCACCCTGTTGCGCGCGATGGGACGGCAACCTGGTTTAGAGTGTAATAGACTCCGGTGATTTTCCAGAGAGAAACCGTACTGATATGTGGACTTATTGAACATGATTTGCATACTCATTCATTCATTCGTTCACTATCCACTCGGGCTGGTGGTGCGTAACTATTTGTTATGTGAACTTTCGCAATGGCCAGGATTTTGGTTGGGCGCACGACTAACCTAAGATCAGGAGTTTACCACATTTAGTCTGACTATCCAAATTTAGGTATGGGACTGGTTTGGATAGAAGTCCTTTGTGATGGACCTCGTAGCCTGTGATATTACGTACTATCATCCCGACTTCACACTCCAGCATGGTCATTCCATTCGCACCGCATATTACATTACATCCGCGGCATATGGCATTTTGGGTTACTGTGTTTCTATACTTATATGTTCTAGATACAGCTGACGTTATTCGTGAACTCATCAGGAATTGCATATTGCATCGCATCCTCGACATCTGATATTTGACTCATTATGACCCCTTATTTGCATAGTTGTTCTATATTGCGTATTCTGATATTTATTGACTCATGGACTTATCCGTATTTCCACTTACTCTGTTATCGTATGATTATGATCTTGTCAGTATTTCTGTTTTTTCCAATAATGTGCGAATTTGGATTATACCAGTATTTTCGGTATTGTATGATGATGGCATTGTATTGAATACTTGACATTTACCCTGTGCACACACTTACACCACCCTCTAAGCTTTCTATAAGCTTATGCACGATAGATGCGTGCAGGTGATGTTAGGTTGCAGCAGTGTTGAGCTTGGAGCTTGCAGTGGTCTTCTGGAGCTTGATTTTCGATTTATGTATTTCCTTTCAGCATTGTACTCAAATGATTATATTAGTGGATATGTGATGATGATGTTGCCTTTGTGATTTGGGTAAACTTGTGGTTATGCTCCATTACAAAAAAAAAATTATACTGAAAATCCTCCTTGTAGGATCCCAGGATCGGAATCTGGCGCATGCGTGCTGGAAGCCGAGAATGGGGTACTACGGAGGCTGTCGGTGCCGGATTCGGCAATTGGGATTCCTTTGAATCCGATTTTCGGGTTTGGGGCGTGACAATTATCAACTCAAATTACATTAGATGGTTGGGAAATTTTTGATATCTTCTTACATATTTTGCAATTGTGTGATCCATAGAGTTCAGTGATTTACCATTGTCTCCAGGGCATGGTGTTGGAGCATAAAATTGAGTAAATGGGAGTAAATAAAGGAGATTGAAGAAAAAGATTGAATGACGTCAACTAACCGCGGAGCCAATTGAGTAGTACGGTTAAGATGAGTTGCGCGGACATTCAAGATGAGTACCGCGGAGCTAGTTGAGTAGCACGGTCCAGATGAGTTGCGCAGATATATGAGTTGCGTGAGACCACGCAACTCATCATAGTTGTGCCGGTCTGTGCAACTTACCATTGATGAAATCATGTTGGAGTTTACAAATTATGTAAAGTGAGGTCCACGACACAAGATTCGAGGGTTCACACATTCAGAAGTCTATAAATACCCCCTACCCCTTTGTTTGGAGGGTCAAATTTTTCAGAAGAATGGTACTTCTGACAGGTATCACAGAGAGGAGAGAGGGAGAACACAAGGTCAGGCTGCGCAACTCATTGCTGAGTTAAGCGGATAGCTAAAGGATGGTTTACATTTGATAGTTTGAAGAGTTTTCTTCAGGATATTTCAATATCCTGTCATATTATTCATGAAGACATATATGTGAAAGAAGATCCGCACAACTCATCTCCTCTGGAGATTTGAACGATATGAGCTGGAATACTAATGAAATTTACATTTGAATCCGTTCAATACTTATATTTTCTTTATCTTGGAATCAAAGGATAGAAAGGATGTAAATGAATTCAGAATATATAAAAAATATGATGATTATTTTCTTCATTCCTTCTCTTTGTTATTATTATGTAAAATAATTCCCCAAATCAAATACTTTTCGCTTTCTAGTCGAAACAAAATGGCAACTTTGTTGGGGACTATCTTCTTATCTTACTTAATATCAACTTAGGGAACTATTTGGAGAATTTCATCTTGGTTTGGCGTTATATAGACGCCAAAATGGCGACTCTCAATGGGAATATCCTTCCTTTCATCTCCAAGATAAAGTGTATTTGCAAATAAATACTAATTGATGTTGTTTTGTCCTCTGACAGAACTACTCCAGGTTCAAATTTCAACTAATGGCAATCGCTTCCAGCAAAACGATTTTTTACTTCATTCCCACTAGATTCGTAGTGGAATACACTCACAATCATTCTCTAAGTTCGAAGAATTAGCTAATCCCAAGTACGTCAACACCGACTAAAAGCAGTACTTCGTGAGCTGTCGCCGGAGTGATATCTGTATCACCACTCTTGCAAGATAAAAGTGACGAATGGATTGTTGTTTCCAATCGGAAGTCAAAAGCCCAACCTCATGCAAATGCCAAATCAATTCTCCCATAGACAATTAGAGGCCTAGTGACGAGAAACACGAAAAGAAAGAATCTTGAACTCGCTCCTCCAGCACTTTATCCAGGGAGATCAGCGTCTTGCTCCCTAATGTCACAAGACTTTCCGGCTTTGCCTGCGCCTAACACTCGATGGACAAGAAGGGAAAAAGGAAAATCACCCATGAGAAGCGCATCAGTTTCTGTATTACCCCAGAACACATCTCCACGGATCATTCACAATCATCTGAATTTTACGGAAGCATAGGAGAACTAAATGGAACACCTATTTCATTAAGCCCTATCATGTCAAGGTGTTCCTACTCTACTCTGACGACTGCTTCGTCAAAAAGTGGAGAAGTTATCGTACATATGACAGGAATAAGTCAGGGCCCACCATCGACTACAGAAGATCGCATAGTTGAAATGGCACAAACTCAGAGAACACTGATGGAGGAATGCAAAAATCTCCGAGAAGCTTTAACCACCTTGGCACATAATGTGGCGCAGATTGTAGCTCCTCCAATGATGGCGACCACAAATGATCGTGAGCGGCAACCCGAGGGCTCACAGCCACTGAGAGCAGGATCACACGGATCCGCTCCTGCAATAAGGGCGATAACTCAGGAAGAAGTACAGAAAGCAGTTGCAAATGCAGTTAGAACCGAAAGAGAGCGTGAGAATGTCGGGCGATTCCGTTACAAGACACCTTACCCAAGAGAGGTGGAGGATGTACCTTTTCCAATCAACTTTAAGCATCTGGATTTCCAAAAATTCAATGGAGATGGATCTCCAAATGAACATCTCGTGCACTTTATCACAACCATGGCTAACTTCTCCATTATCTCGTAATACTATTTGTGACTATTTGGCTCTTTGCTAATAGGGAAAGCCTTCCAATGGTAGTTTAGTTTAGCATCGGAATCGATACGAACTTGGGAAGAAATGCAGGATGCCCTTATGTCAAACTTCTTTTCGTCAGATCGCGATGTTAGCATTACAGAACTAGTTTCCGTATGACAAAGAGAAGACAAACCTGTAGAAAAGTTTATAAATAGATGGAAAACATTGGGGGCTTCGTGCAGACAATTACTTGAGGAGAAAGAACAAGTAAAGATGTGCTTAAATTGTATGGAGACTGGAATCACATTTGGTCTCACCAGTGCTAACATAAGAACCTTCCGTGACCTGGCTAAGAAACCTCACACATTGGAACTAATGACCGGGAAAATGCCAGCGTTTCATTACGAAACAGGCAGGATATGATGCGGTAGACTGATGACAAATATCGCGGACTGAGAAAAGAAGAATGATATTCCCTGTGACAAAGAAAGAACAAAAAAAAGAGAAGATTCAGATCGTTACAGAGGCAAATTCAATGATAAGAGGCCGAGATCCCTTAATTCCCACGAAGGATTTATGTTTGAGAAGGAAGATATCACCCCCATGATGAAACAACTGCCAAGCATAGGGACAATAGAGCTACCCTCGTCCAAACGGCCAAAAGAAGCAAAAATGACGAAAGAGAGAAATTTTTGCCATTATCAACGTTTGTTGGGACATCCCACGTAAAAATTGTTTTACACTAAAGTGTATAATTCAGAAGATGATAAACAAGGGTGAAATTATAATAGGAAAGGAGAAAGAAAGAAGTAGAAAAGCATCAATAAACATGATTTCTGACCGAGAGATTGTATACGGAAAAAAGGAAAGGCGGAAGAAGAAAGAAGATAGCAGCACAAATACCGATAATTTTGCAGAATGGGTGGATAAAGCTGCGGTGATCACATTACGTTCTGGAACAAGAGTAACAAGTCCTCTCCAAAACAAAAAGCTAAAGTGATACAGGAAAGAATATCCGGAATACACATTGATAACAATAGAAAAGAAGAAAAGAATGAAGTAAAAAAAGTAACGTATGATGTGATAAGCCATATGAAAGGTATACCAACTCGATTAAGTGTGTACGATGCACTAAAATTATCAGAAGATTATAGACACACTCTAAGTCAAGCCTTATCCAATAATGAGGTCAGAAAAGTATTACTCGTAGAAATGGAAGGCATAGAGCAAGAGATGCAAAACAGTTGTATGCCCATCATTTCCTTCTCCGACGATGATTTAACTTGTGATAAGGAGCATAACAGGCCATTAATGATCATGGGCCATATCTGCAGTAAGCAAGTTAAACGAATAATGTTGGATAATGAATCAACAGTGAACTTATTGCCATTAATAGTGCTGAATAAGCTCGGATATCGTCGTTCATATTTATGCCCTAGCAGAATGATGATACATGGCTTTAACTAGGATGGGCAACATGCATTAGGGAAGATTACATTAACTCTAGAAATAGGGGAGTTAACGACAGATGTCGTTTATCATGTCATCATTGCGGTAACAACACATAACACCTTGTTGGGTAGGTCATGGATGCATTAGTACGGTATCATACCATCCACCCTACACCAATGCATCAAGTTTTGCAAGAACGGAGTTCAGCACAAGGTAATGGCAGATGCAAGACCATATACAGAAGTCGAAGCCTTCCTTGTCGATGCCAGTTACTACGATGGATTCGCAACAGAAGATAGAGAGAAGAATGGTGAGAACAAAACTTCAAGAAGTAATCACACAAAGATAATGGAGAAAGAAGCTGTAAAAATAGAATTGTCTGGGAAAGTGAACACGAAAAAGAAGTTTTATTTCATGCCAAAACACTTGAGACGACCCGGGCAGCCTCCATTAACATTATTATCATCAGAGCAACTAGAAATTCTGCAGACAAATTATACAGTACCATTGCCATATGATGAAAGGAACAAGTCATCCCAGCTGTCACGCCCTAAACTCAGAAACTAGGCTCACAGAATTCCCGATCTCCGAATCCAGCGTCGACAGCCTCCATAGTACCCCATTCTCAGCTCCTGGCACCCATATATCAGGTTCCAATCCTATGATCCTACAAGGAGGATTTTCAATATAAATTCATTTCGTACCAAGCATAACCACAAGCATAACCCACGAACAATAACCATAACATCATCACAAAATCCACTACGATAAAAAACTTTAGATACAATGCGCATAAAAAGGAAAATACAATGATAGCAAAAAGGCTCTGGAAACTCGGCTGCACACTCTTGCTCTTGCTCAGCTACGACTGTATCCTGGTGTCACCTGCATGCATCTATCATGCATAACCTTATAGAAAGCTTACAGGGTGGTGAAAGTGTGTGCGTAAGATAGCAACGCAAGTATGCAATATCAGAGTAATGCGGAAACATGCAAATGAGTCCATGAATACTAACAGCTGTACCAAGGCTATGCGATGCAAGGCATGAATGTTATCTGTCGTACCAAGGCTATGCGATGCAAGGCATGAATGCTATCGACCACACCAAGGCAATACGATGCAAGGCCTACATAGCCAATGTCATGTGCAAGATGCAGCTCAAGCATACCAATCCACATATCAATACAGCTCATCTCTAGAGCATCATATATCAGTATAGTTCTCTCTAGATAATCACTGGGGTCTAATACACTATACACCACATTGTAGCCCTACACTGGACGCACAACCGTGTAAGCTAAAGAGACCTCAGTACCCGCCTGACTAGTAGTCTGTCAATATTTACCCGTCACGTCGGTAGCGGACCCATTTACGAGCTAGTTAGACTCAGTCTAGCAATTGCCCCTACCCTCGGGCGGGTAAGGCCACACCCCCTTCCAACTGACCACAACACAGTGGGAGACAACTTACTGGTATTTGGCCCTCATGCACTCATACATCCACTCGGTATAGGCATTGGAGCATCCTCCATGGTACTATAAGGGTTTGGGGACTTCACCCTGGGACATGCTTCACGTCCCCATGCTTAATAAGAATTTTCGGTATCCAATCTTGCCATCCACGCTATATCTGCGGAGGCTACAGTCCTGATGTCGCTAGGGCGTATAGTAATCATAATCACACAATGCAAGATGCATGACTTACGCAGTCCAATCATGCGCATATCGTGTGCTCATGTGGGACAATTTCGCCTATCAGGGAGTCCCATAAACAACCTGCCCAATGGCATATGCAATGGTCAACCACATCTCATAACAAGCATGTAGATGATGCGTATGGGCATGTATCATGATGTTATGCTATCACATACTCATAATCGGCATCGATAACCGGCCTATATACAAGGCGGGGTCCATAGATGGACAATCGATCTAAACCATAACAAAAAGATTGGCCCTCAACTGTGGATATACCAAATCCGATAGCTCGGATCCCTCTGTCTACGGTGATGATGAACTCTCCTAATATCAAGGTTGGGCCTAGGTGGCCTACCTATAATCCTAAGGATCCGAAACGGGCTTCCTTCACTATACTATCAAATAGCCCGCTAGATGCCCTAGGGGGCCCAAATAAGTACTAGATGGACTCTAAGATTAAAAGAAATAATCCTATAAGTCACTAATGGGGCCCAACATTATGAGTTAACCCAATATGAATAGATGGGTTATGAAAACTCAATAGGGCCCAGTGATTTGGGTCAACCCACTAGAGAAGGATGAGAATGGGCCTAACAACAGCCCAAGGGAAGGTCACAATGTCGACATTTAACCATCATTGCTCATCAATGTAGACATTTAACCAACATTGCTCCTAAAGAGTGGCCCACATAGAGCCAAACATATAGTGGGGCCCATGGCCTCACATAAGGGCCGCATATATATATCATAATGGGCCTCATACAAGGGCCTAATATACTTTATAATGGGCCTCACTCATGGGCCATATATACATCATAATGGGCCTCACATATGGGCCATATATACATCACATTAGGCCTTATCAATGGGCCATAAATACATCACATTGGGCCTCATCAATGGGCCATAAATACATCACATTGGGCCTCATCAATGGGCCGCAAATACATCACATTGGGCCTCATCAATGGGCCATAAATACATCACATTGGGCCTCATCAATGGGCCATAAATACATCACATCAGGACTCATTATATGGGCCTCATATACATCACATCGACCTCATTATATGGGCCATAAATTCATCACATTGTGCGGTCCATGGGCTGGACGGCGCTGAAAAAACACGTACATCATGCGGGGGCCACATGGATGGATGATGTGAATCTACAACACATCACAAGGTGGGCCCCACTTGTCTAAAAATCAGATGGACGGCGTGCCTGAAAAATACATACATCATGTGGTGGGACCCACCATCCTGAAGTGTGGACGGTGTGGATATAGAATACATACATTAAGGTGGGCCCCACCCCCACATGTGCAGCACATGTGGGGGTGGGCTTCACATGCTGCCAAATGGGTGGACGGTAGGGATTAAACCCATACATCATGGTTGGGGTCCACACGTCCCAAAACGGACAATGATATATATATATATAATATATATATATATATATATATATATAATATATATATATATATATATATATATATATATATATATATATATATATATATACAGATACATCACGATGGAGTCCCACCGTCCCAACAATGGACAGTGAGGATATAAAATACATACATTAAGGTGGGCCCCACCCCCACACGTGCTGCACGTGTGGGGTGGGCCCCACGGCCTACCAAATGGATGGATGATATGGATGTAACACATACCTCATGACCATGAAATAGCAGTGAAGACCACTTTAGTTGAAGTAGGAATATGCCAATATGTCCTAGAGGGGGGTGAATAGGACTTTTTAAAGTTTTTATGGTTTATTTAAAATCCTATTACACTAATCTTAACACAAGCACATATTAGGATTACTCAAAAGTAACTCTACTAGCTTCTAAGCCACGTAGAGGTTCCATTCACAAACTATTTAGAAGTAAACAATTGCAAACTAGCTTATGATGGATATGACTATGTATGTGTGTGAGGTGTGATCTCAGATATTCAGATATGAAAATATTAAAGTAAATCACACAATCAGAAGAATAGAAATCTTAAACAGTCATTTTATAGTGGTTCGACTACTTGTCTACTACTCCCTCTCCCGGTAACCGCACTCAACTCTTGAGTGTACCGGATTTCACTAAGGAGGTTTCATAGCGGTTCACCTTAAACCTAAGGTTTTAAATCAGGTTCACCTTCAACCTTTACAACTTACACTGAACCTAATTATTTATGCTCTCACGAGCAAGGGTCAACAAACGCACCCACTTTTAGGCACACTGGCCAAGGATCTTCCATAAGACCCTAACTGAGGTTTCACACGGATCACCTCGAACCTAAGGTTTTAGACAGGTTCACCTTCAACCGGAAGTTCATGCTCTCCATAGAGCAAGGGTCAACACTACGTACCTACCACGTACACTCCCGCCGGAGGCCTCCTACGAGGGCTTGCAAGGGTGAGAAACACCTAAGACCCAATCCTAAAAAGGAATGATCACAAGTGTCCTCTGGACTCTAATAACTTACAAATAAGTGGATGAGTCTCGTTCAACACGTTGACGAAGATCTCCTCCTTATTGATGAAGAATCTTCGGCTTCCTTGATCCGCAACCAGATGAGGTACCAAGCAAGGCTTCGGGTTGGGTCAAGGTTAAAACGGAATCCTACTCTATAAAAAGTTTTCCTATAAGAAAGATAGAGTGATTCCGATTATGCATTCAAGGCATCCCAGCTTAATGATTTGCCATTAAGGTAGTAGATGGAGGATCCTTGAATACGGAAGTTCATTCCCCAATCCACTCTATTGAATATCAATGATGAGGGTGGATTGGAGGATGAACTTCCCTGAGAGAAAGGGCTTTGGGTATATGATCTAAGGTAAAACACTCAAAAGCACTCTCTTCTTTCTCTACCAGCAATAATAGACAAGTCCTCTTCATATAAGCAAAAGGTTCCAACGGATATAAAATGGTCACATTTATGAGAGAGTTCGATATCATCGATCGGGTTCGATATCATCGAGCGTATACTATCGATAGCATCGATGGTCTGCTTGATGACACAAACACAAATGTCATACGCTTTTGAAACCTCTTGCCAGCTAGTTGATGGAATCGAAACACATGTCAATGTCATCGGATTTCGAACTCCGATTCAATCGATACTAGTGTTGATTCATCGACATTTGAAAATGAGAGAGACATGACATGAAATATTTCAGGTTTACAAGAATGATCGAGGGACCTTCGAGATCATCGGAATTTGAATGTCGATGATATCGATAACTGTGTCGAGGCATCGATAAATCCAACGATTTCTCATTAAGCTTGCTGGACAGTTTATGTCTTTGCTCGATGCCATTGAAACAGTACTGATATCATTGATATTTGAATATCGATTCTATAGAGTGACCCTCGATCATAGATAAACTATCCTGAAATTTTTTGCTGGAATACTTGGCGCCCATGACCGATATCATCGAGAGCCTTCCAATACCATCGAGATTTGAATTTCGATGGTATCGAGATGAGGCTTCGATATATCGATGCATATTGATATTCTTAAGGAAAAATAGGGGCGCCGAAGATCTGCCTGTCGATATTATCGAGTCACCTTCCATGGACTCGAGATTTGAATATCGATGATATCGATAGTATATCGATGTATCGATAATTTCATCCAGATGAGTATGTGATTGCTGGATGTATTTTGTCCTCATATCGATGATATCGTTTAGGTATCGAGGACTCGACAGCGCAGGTCGATCATATCGAGATGTGTTTCGATAAAATCGACAAAGCAAGAAAACTTAGAGAATTTTCTTATTTTCAAAAATTTTTCTTGACTTAAAACCCTAAGATGTTCTAGTTTGTTTTAAGGGTTTTATATACCTGTTGTTTTGGGACATGGGATGTGAGGCTTAGATTTACCCGTGGCGAGCTTGCACACATTGGTTGAGGTAAACGCTTTGAATTGATCTTCCTATGAGGCTCTGCAATCTAGCTGACTCAACACTCACGATAATTGACAAACCAGGGTACTTTCAATCTCCCCCTTTGTCAATTACGTGCAAAATACCAAAACACCCTAGACTAGTATCTAAACAAACACATCCTAAATTGTGTATTCATGCATTTTACACAATTTTATAAGTTCTAGTGAAACCATGTACACAACCAGTAGCTGCTCCTCCTTACAGCATTCTCCCCCTATCTTGAGGCAGCTGCTCCCCCTAACACTTGCAACACCATTCAGGTAGATATACAATTTTTCGTTCGGGTGTTTGAACTCTTCTCCCCCTTTTTGTCATTTTTGACAAAGATATAGCAGTTGATATTGACTGAAGTTAAAGTAACGTGGGAGAACCATCATTTAGAGGAATATGCATATAACACATAGATGTAAAATGTTTAAACAGTTGATTAACAGACATCATTTGCAGTAAATATGTGTGGATAATAGATTAGATAGAGCAGTGATATAGCAGATAAGATATTCATCAAAAATATCACATGCATTCCATATCAGAAACTAGATAAACCAGGGGATCTGAAAATATAATCATGGCAATAAAATATATGAATTATACTCAGCCATATACAAAATATCCAAAACCTATACTGCCTTAGATTTGCAGTAGATTGACAGTTTTTTTTTTTAAAAAAAAAAAAAAAAAACAGCCCCTATCCATGGGCACCCCCAAAAAAAACTGTGAAAAACCGCAGCAACATAGAACTTTTCCCAGTCAGCTCCTACTGTACCCTAGGATCACCATGTGTGAGCAAATCTACCACCTGCTAGCTGGTTTGTTGGAGAGCGTCGAATTTCTCTTTAATCACGGTGAGTTGCCTCTCACAGTGTAAAGATGTTCCTCCATCCCAGCCATCCCGTTCAATAGGTTTGTTCTAGATGATGAGACTGGCAGTTTGTGATCGACTCTAGGCTGACCATCGGCGTGCGATTGGACCCACCATGTGTAGGCCAAAATGATGGTGAGCATGTTGGACAGCCCGCGGTATGGGAAGGCTATGCCTAGGGAGAGACGAAGAGAGATACAACTATTGGGCCTCCTGAGCTGCATTGTTGTCAAACCATGCTTCAGGATACACAACATCAGATGTGGCAGGAAGCCCCTCATGATGTGATAGTTTGTATATGAGCACCGGAAAAGTCAGTGTCTCCCTATGATTTCCTTAAATGACACAAATGACTTGCTTGAGGAGGAGGGTCAGCAGACACACTTGATTTTCCTGATATACATCGTAAAGCACATTTATCACAAACGGAGGGAGATGATTCCCTTTGACATCATAGGAATATACATTAGAGCCAAAAATGCTATGAAGAATTTTGAAAGTGGGTCCAAGATAATTGATGTGCAGCAAATTTTCATCATTTCACGGAACAGTAGTGCCTTGACACAATGCACGAGTTATTTCTCCCCACACACCAAAATCATTGAGATTCCTGTGTGTCACTAGAATTATAGTGACATCGAGATCTAGAAGGTGAGCCATGGTGATTGGAGTGATAAGTTTTGAGTAGTGTGCGAGTTTAACCTGAATGCTGGAGGGATCAGTACTCATGACACGACAGTAGTTGAAGAATTCTTGGATCACACCCAGTTGATATGATCCTCCGAGATTTAAAATATTCTGCCAACCTATTACTTCCAAAAGTAGGTCCACTCCAAAAGGCTCTATGACACTATTGAGCACTAGACGTTCAACAATGGTGAATGGACTGTCTTCCATAGGTTGATGCCTACTGGATTCTGATTTCATGTTCTTTGATTGCAGAGAGTGAAGAGAAGACTTACCTTTCCCCTTGATCATGATTTGCAGATGTGAGAGACTGGTAAGGGTGAGAGGAAGTAATCAGAGAAGCGAAGAAATGAGTTTGAATTCAAATGTAGTCTTCTCTTAATATAGCAATTTCGTCGATTACATCGATCAGTTATCGATATCATCGTCATGACTTTTATCAAGAATTATGCTGGCGGTTGTTAGAAAAACAAATATCTATTGAATGTAGTCCAACCGTTGGGAAAGACTGGAAGTTAAAGCGTTGCATTCCCAAGAACTGTCGATTGCATCAATGTTGAATATCGATATCATCGAACTGTAAATTTCGATGATATCGACACAGTTCAGATAACATCGAGAATGTTATAATCTGGCATCCCAAAACTGATATGGTTAATACAAGAGGTTTAGACTTGTGGCTGACACTTAACCATGAATGTCCCAGTGTGAAGATTTACTTATGTGGCTCATGTTCACTAGGATATTTTCTTTTAATGAGTGCATACTCCAATGGATTTTTGAAGGTCACTAAACCTATTTGTATCAAGAGGTTTGGTGAGGATATTTGTGACTTGCTTTTTTGTGGAAACATAGTCCAATGTAATAATCTTGTCATCAACAAGTTCTAGGATAAAATGATGACGGATGTGAATGTGCTTGGTCCGAGAATGTTGGACAGGATTCTTTGAAATGTTGATTGCGCTTGTGTTATCACAGAAAAGACTCATCGTGGGTTGTTCAATCCTGTAGTCCAATAACATCTA
Organism: Magnolia officinalis; assembly: GCA_021015155.1. Taxonomy (NCBI): domain Eukaryota; kingdom Viridiplantae; phylum Streptophyta; class Magnoliopsida; order Magnoliales; family Magnoliaceae; genus Magnolia; species Magnolia officinalis. Next base: position 33,148,104 of record JAJHSJ010000015.1, read on the forward strand.
TTTCATCCAAAGGAGTTGTACACAGCAACTTCCGATGGCAATGTATTCAGCCTCGGCAGTGGATAATGATATTGAGTTTTGCTTCTTACTCTGCCGGAGACTACACAGTTTCCAACATAAAAGCATCCTCCGCTTGTTGATTTTTGATCATCTAGATTTCCTACCCAGTCGGCATCAAAGTATCCAGCGATGATGGTGGATGTTTCAAATGGATACCACAGTCCGAAGGAGGTAGTTCCTGCTATGTATTTAATGATCCTCTTAACGGCCGTTAGGTGAGATTCCTTAGGATCTACCTGATATTGAGCACATACTCCCACACTAAAAGATATATTAGGACGACTAGCAGTGAGATATAGCAGGCTGCCTATCATACTCCGGTAGAGATGTTGATCCACACTGTTGCCATTTACATCTTTAGAAAGTTTGAGTGTGGTGCTCATGGGAGTGTGATAAGAGCAACCAGATTCGAGACCAAACCTTTTCACTAAATTGTTTGCATACTTGGTTTAACAGATGAAGATTCCATCATATAACTGCTTGACCTGTAATCCTAGGAAGAAGTTTAATTCACCAACCATATTCATTTCAAATTAGATTTTCATGAGGTTGGCAAAATTGAGAGCAGCATCTTCACAAGTTGAACCGAAGACTACATCGTCCACATAAATTTGTGCAATAAGCAATGACCCCTTTGTTGTTTGAGTTAACAATGTTTTATCTACACTTCCTCTGTAGAATTTATGGTCCAAAAGAAATTTTGTCAATCATTCATACCAAGCGCGTGGAGCTTGTTTGCGACCATAGAGAGCTTTGTTCAGACGATAAACATGATAGGGATACTTAGGATCCGAAAATCCCTTTGGTTGTTCTACATACACTTCTTCAGCAAGATCCCCATTAAGAAAAGCACTCTTTACATCTATTTGAAATAATTTGAACTTTAATGCACATGCAACAGACATAAGAATTCTGATAGACTCAAGGCGAGCTACGGGAGTAAAAGTTTCATCAAAATCAATGCCTTCTATCTGTGAGTACCCTTGAGCTACAAGCCTTGCTTTGTTCATGATCACATTTCCTGATTCATCATATTTATTTTTGAAGACCCATTTGGTTCCAATGATATTCGTATTGAGTGGCCTAGAAACCAATTGCCATACCTCATTTCTCTGAAATTGTTGAAGTTCTTCTTGCATAGCATTAATCCAGTGTTCATCTTGAAGAGCTTCAACAATATTTTTGGGTTCAATCTTTGAGGTAAAACAAAAATGACTATAGATATTTTCCAGCTGCCGTCTAGTTTTCACACCGTCATTAGGATCTCCAATAATTTTCTCTTGAGGGTGATCCTTTATGATGGGTATGTCAGATGATGGTTGAGGTTCAATGGATGATGGAGATTTGTTATCAGATTTTTCTAGTATGCATGAATCTACATCATCTTCTAATTCATTTATTGGGGTATCTTCTTCATGAGGATGATCATCAATTACCACATTGACAAATTCTTGAATAGTGAGAGTTCTTAGGTTGTACACTCTATATGCATGACTATTCATGGCATACCCCAGAAAAATACCTTCATCACTTTTAGACTCAATTTTTCCAATGTGATCTCTGTCTCTTAAGATATAACATTTACTACCAAACACCTGAAAATATTTCACACTAGGTAGTTTCCCATACCATAATTCGTATGGAGTTTTTTTCAAGCCTGCTCTAAGATATACTCTATTTATGATGTAGCAAGCAGTATTGACAGCTTCTGCCTAGAAACTATTTGCCATATCTTTTTCGTTTAGCATAACTGATCCCATCTCCTGCAATACTCGATTTTTTTTTCAACAACTCCATTTTGCTGTGGGGTTTTTAGGGCAGAGAATTCATGACAAATTCTTTTTTCATTGCAATATTTTTCAAATTCCCCACCATGATCACTTCTGATGCGATTAATTCAATATCATTTCTCATTTTGCAGTCGCTTTACCAAGATTACAAATTCCTCCAAGGCATCTGATTTTTCTCGAAGGAATTCAACCCAAGTAAATCTGGTGTAGTCATCTACTACCACCAGAAAATATCTTTTCTTGCCATGGCTTTCTACTTTGGTTGGTCCAACCAGATCCATATGTAGTAAATCCAAGGGTTTTGTTGTTACTATGGTGGTTGTCTTTTTGTGACTGACTTTTATCTATTTTCCTTTTAAACATTCTCCGCAGACAACTTTTTCTTCTTTTCTAATCGTCGGAAGTCCTCAAACCAAAATTTTAAAACTAAGCTTGGCTAAATTTTGGTAGTGAACATGTCCCAACCTTTGGTGCCATAATTTGGATTCATTCTTTATAGCCATATTACACTTTGTGGATAACACACTCTCATTTGTACTTTCAATGACATAACAGTTATCACTAGTACGTAAACCTTTTATGAGAGATTTTCTTGTATGATCTAAAATCCTACACACATCCTTTGAGAAAGTGACCAGATGTTCTTTGTCACAGATTTGGGAGATGCTAAGGAGATTATGTTTCAGACCTTCTACATAGAGGACATGTTTGGTTTTTGGAAGGCCTGGTACAGTTATTGTTCCTTGTCCAACAATTTTAGCTGAGCTACCATCTCCAAATGTGACTGATCCTCCATCAAAGTTTGAATATTCACATAAATGAGTTTGATCACCAGTCATGTTTCTGGAGCATCCTGTCAAGGTACCACTTTGAACTATTGCCAACTTTCAAAGCAGTATGGATTACAAGGCAATTGTGTTTATCTGCCACATCCTCTAAGACCTTTTTTATCATGATTCTAACTTCAGTCAAGATCACTCTCTAGGCGGTGAAGAACTCAAAGAGGACCCACTCTGATACCAATTGAAATAGCGGTGAAGACTGCTTTAGTTGAAGTAGGAATATGCCAATATGTCCTAGAGAGGGGTGAATAGGACTTTTTAAAATTTTTATGGTTTATTTAAAATCCTATTACACTAATCCTAATAACAAGCACATATGAAGATTACTCAAAAGTAACTCTACTAGCTTGCAAGCCAGGTAGAGGATCCAATCACAAACTATTTAAGAAATAAACAATATGCAAACTAGTTTATGATGGATATGACTGTGTATGTGTGTGAGGTGTGATCTCAGATATTCAGATATGAAAATATTAAAGTAAATCACACAACCAAAAGAAAAGCAATCTCAAACACAGTCATTTTTAGAGTGGTTCAACTACTTGTTTACTCCACTCCCGGTAACCGCACTCAACCCTTGAATGTACCAGATTTCACTGAGGAGGTTGCACAGTGGTTCACCTCAAACCTAAGGTTTTAAATCAGGTTCACCTTCAACTTTTACAATCTACACTGAAGCTAACTGTTTATGCTCTCACGAGCAAGGGTCAACACAATGCACCCACTTTTAGGCACATTGGCCAAGGATCTTCCATAAGACCCTAACTGAGGTTTCACACGGATCACCTCAAACCTAAGGTTTTAGACAGGTTCACCTTCAACCGGAAGTTTATGCTCTCCACAGAGCAAGGGTCAACACTACGTACCCACCACGTACACTCCCACCGGAGGCCTCCTATGAGGGCTTGCAAGGGTGAGAAACACCTAAGACCCAATCTTAAAAAGGAATGATCAAAAGTGTCCTCTGGACTCTAATAACTTACAAATAAGTGGATAAGTCCCATTCAGCACATTGACGAAGATCTCTTCCTTATTGATGAAGAATCTTCACTTCCTTGATCCGCAACCAGATGATGTATCAATGCGAGGCTTCGGGTTGTGTCAAGATTAAAACGGAATCCTACTCTATTAAAAGTTTTCCTATAAGGAAGATAGAGTGATTCCGATTATGCATTCAAGGCATCCCATCTTAATGATTTTCCATTAAGGTAGTAGGTGGAGGATCCTTGAATGCGGAAGTTCATTCCCCAATCTACTCTATTGAATATCAATGATGAGGGTGGATTGGAGGATGAACTTCCCTGAGAGAAAGGGCTTTGGGTGTATGATCTAAGGTAAAACACTCAAAAGCACTCTCTTCTTTCTCTACCAGCAATAATAGACAAGTCCTCTTTATATAGGCAAAAAGTTCCAACAGATATAAAATGGTCACATTTATGACAGAGTTCGATATCATCGAGCGTATACTCTCGATAGCATCGATGGTCCGCTCGATGACACAAACTCAAATTTCATACGCTTTTGAAACCTCTTGCCAGCTAGTTGATGGAATCGAAATAGGTGTTGATGTATTCAGATTTCGTACTCCGATTCAATCGATACTAGTGTCGATTCATCGACATTTGAAAATGAGAGAGACTTGACATGAAATATTTCAGGGTTACAAGAATGATCGAGGGACCTTCGAGATCATTAGAATTTGAATGTTGATGATATCGATAACTATGTTAAGGCATCGATAAATCCAACGGATTTCTCATTAAGCTTGTTGGACAATTTATGTCCTTGTTCGATGTCATCGAAATAGTACCGATATCATCGATATTTGAATATCGATTCTATCGAGTGACCCTCGATCATAGATAAACTATCCTGAAATATTTTGTTGGAATACTTGGCGCCCATGACCAATATCATCGAGAGCCTTCTTATACCATCGAGGTTTGAATTTTGATGGTATCGAGGAGGCTTCGATATATCGATGCATATATGATATTTTTAAGGAAAAATAGGGGCACCGAAGATCTGCCTGTCGATATTATCGAGTCACCTTCGATGGACTCGAAATTTGAATATCGATGATATCGATAGTATATCAATGCATCGATAATTCTGTCCAGATGAGTATGTGGTTGCTGGATGTGTTTTGTCCTCATATCATGATATCGTTTAGGTATCAAGGACATCGATAGTGCAGGTCGATCATATTGAGATGTGTTTCGATAAAATCGACAACGTAAGAAAACTTAGAGAATTTTCCTATTTTGAAAAAAATTTTCTTAACTTAAAACCCTAAGATGTTCTAGTTTGTTTTAAGGGTTTTATGTACCTGGTATTTTAGGACAGGGAATGTGAGGCTTAAATTTACCTGTGGCGAGCTTGTACACATCCGGTTGAGGTAGACGCTTTGAATTGATCTTCCTATGAGGCTCTGCAGTCTAGCTGACTCAACACTCACGCTAATTGACAAACCAGGGTACTTTCAGACCGGACTATAGAACTTGCAGACATCAATACAGCAGCTTCCAGCTGCTGGACTGCTGGGCTGCTGGCCCAGTGTCCAATAGATTGACGACTTAGATATAACACATGCATTATGGTGGGTCCACATGTGTGGGACCCACCAGCTTTGGATTAAGCTAATATATGTGTTTTCTCTTCGTCCAGGTCTTTCCCGTAATGGATAGCAAGGTGGGCTCCACCAACGGGCGTCCAGAAAATTTTGGACAGTCTGGATTTTTGATCAAATCAGGTGGGCCACACACATATATCAAAAAAAAAAGGGAGAGAGAGAAAGAGAGAGAGAACGGTGAGATGGAGGGGCCCCTCCACTATGGGCCCCTCTAATACATGCATCAATACATACATCAAGATGGGTCCCATGTATACATGGGCCTATCAGAACAAACTAAAAATCTGAGGTGGGGATGACCATGCAAATGAGGGGTCTGGATGACCCTTAGAAGGCATGGATTAGAGTAGAAATCATCATGGTGGGGTCCATGGAGAATGAACCCACCATGGGTCATGCATGCTAGAAGATGGGCCAAAGGCTATATCAAGGGATCATGGAGGATCTCCACCATGGATTATGATGAGGGTCGAATATTGCATATCAGACCCCAGTTATTACATGACTTTACCTATATGAAAATGCTTAATGGAGTATTTTAATTATATTTCTGTTGCAGGATGAAATCAGGAGCGTTGATGGAAAAAGGATATTAAAAGCATAGAATTGACGTTCTGAAGACACCAGAGCAAGGAACGGACTCCAGAGGAGCAATATTGGAGGATGTTCACGCCAGAGTTCCGAGGAAATTAGGCCGTTTACGTTAAAGAGGCCCGAAAGTCAGCCAGAACGCAAGGTTGCAGAGTTCCCACCATCTGATTTGCCCCAAATTTCATACGTCGCCTGAGGAACACAAATAACCGTACACGTCAAATTTCAGCTCCTGGATCCCTACAGAGTTGGGCCAACAGACAAATCAGCCCATAGATCAGTGAATTGGGGCCCACCTGTAATCTGAGCAAGCTTCAATTTTAGTCCTAACTACTAAAATAATACGAGAGAAGATATGGAAGGAACGGATTTCTCACCACAGGGCAGTGAACTCTACTTTGTGTGGGGTGTGTATAGTATGCATGTGCACTAGCAGTACACCGAGCCGACGAGTTTTAAAGAAAAACGGAATCCCGTCCAGCGCTGCAGAAGGCTCAAAACAGAGCCTGCGGTCGTCCTTTGTGGGCCACCACCACACTTCAAGGGTCTGATCGGAACCGTCCATCAGACTTAAAAGGGCCCACTTATCATGGCCTAGGTGTCGGAATTTCCGAGAAGAAGCACGTATTCAATTTCAACCGTTCAAACGCCAGACGAACGGTCGGGTGAGAAAACTATGGGCCATCACTATTTTGATCCAAAATCGATCAAGTCTGAGTAGTTTTTCGAGGTTCATTCAATGGACGGAGCGGATTTATCAGACATCGAAGGAAGTGGACCCCACCGTCAGAACAGCGGAAGAGTTACGCGGCCCTGTTACGCAGTCCGAGAAATTTGAACGTTGCGGATCGGTTGCGGCCCACCTTCACTGATCATTTCAATGATCCATACCGTCCATTGTGTAGGCAGTTGAAAATCGTCCGTAGGGACGTTTTTCCTTGGCAAAGATAACGCACCTGCGTGCGAAAATCGGGACCCAATGCAAGTCAGCTAGCATGCTGCATAACCTACTGCGTTACGTTATTTCGTGCGGAAGTTTTCCACTGCCAGTTGGCTGCGTAAAAGAATCCGCGAACGGAAGTGTTACAGGACTTTCCGAAACTGGCTCCTAGGCTTCTATAAGAGAGAGAGAACGGGAGAGAGAGGGGGTCATTCACGGATAGCTGGGAGCAAGAATCGAAAGCACGGAGGAGTGGGAGATAACAGATCCAGAGCTTGGAAGGAAAAGAGAAGAAAGAAAGAAAGAAAAGAAGCAGAGAGGAAGAAGATAGGCCAGATGTTTCTATCACTTATGTTTTATTTTTCTTTCTTCCTAACCAATTCTATGGATTGCTAAATCCCTTGTCTAGGGCTGAGATGAAGCCCTTAATTTGATTGACTCTTGTTAATGTGTTGAACTCATCTTAACTAGATTGAATTGTTTCTTTCTCTAAGTGTGTTTGATTGATTCAAAATTCTATACTTCTCCATTTATGAGCTTGATCAGAGTCTATAGATGGATGGGGTCTGGATGCTTATTCTAGGTGCTTGTATCTGATCATGAACAGGTTCCTATAGAGGAAGAAACAGGGTGCTTTAATGAACTGTATATCCCATGTGCCCGACCAAGGACATGGGATATGTTCTTCATGGCATTGCTTAAAGGAATTAGACATTCTGTATGCCCGACTAAGGACACAGATTGTGCTTTTCTATACAAGTTGTATCAATCTAGATTAGGGTGAATCAACAGACAAAACAAGGGTTAGGATAATTAAGGGTGGATTCAAAAGTCCTGGTGCTCTCTCTAATTGAATTTTCGTCCCTGTTCTCAATTATTTTTCATAGATTTGTGTTAGCCATTTGATCTTTTATTTGTTGAATTAGTTAAGGAGAATCGTGAATTTGAATTGTGACGACCAGTCCCTGTGGATTCGACCTCGGTCTTACCGAGTTTATTACTACATCACAACCCTATACTTGGGGAGTGAACAGATTAGTGGGTCCTTCAAGTCCCCATGCAAATGAAAGAAAAAAAAATCTAAGGGAGAGGATGAAATCTAGCTCTAGAGAGCACCCACCTAAGCTTCTTGATCTCCTTCTTCCACCACTATGTTCTAGAGCTCCAAGGGATGAGATTCAATGGTTAGGATTGATTTTGGATGGTTGGATTGATGGGGATAAGCTTGGAAGAGGGTTGAAATTTTGGGAGCTCTCTCTTGCAATGGAGGATGAAAATGAGGAAGAAAGGGAGGGAAAGAGAGAGATGAAGGAGAGAGAGTGGTGTAGCTTCCTAGACAATGAGTGGATTGTAAGAGAGGCATGGGTGGGGCGATCATGAGTTATAAGAGCATGCCTAGGGCTATGGGCTAGGGGTTATAGCTAGGGTGATGTCACCCCTAGGGTGACATCATCCTCATGATGATGTTTACTAGGGAGATGTGTAATCTGGATAGGTAGGTCCCACAATCATGCGATCAATAGTTGGAATAATGCACATGACATAACTTACAATCTGAGCATCGGATTGGCGCATGAGATGAGGCGTCAGAACCGCGGCAACGGTGCGGTCATAATGGCATAGGTCTAAGGTTGAGTCGGATCAGATTTATAGGATGTGACTTAGGGTAGCGCGCAAATGCAATCTACAGGTCGCGGGTCGCCGAAATTCGACTAGAAGGACCACGGGATCCTACGGAACGGAATAGACACTAGAACACGGGCCTGACACCGGCCATCCCAAAAATATTTCAAGTCAAACCCAGTTTAAGATATCTCGAGTCGATTAAAATTTATGCACCTTCAGAAATGAATGTAGAAGAAAGAATCAATAAAAGTATAAATTGTGAAAAGCTGACATTCGAAGATCTTAAGAGATAGGTCGGCCAGTAGAAAAATTATGAAGAACATGGGTTTTGACTATGAAGAACCAACTGGCTTGAATTATGAAAAAGGAATTCAGATTCTAATTGGAGTAAATGAGAAAAAGCGAGAGAAATTTCAAGGATTGGGGGCAAAATCTTCAGTAAATATGGTCGCGGTCGATCCTACAGAAGAAACCGATTCTAAAATAATCAAGCAACCTGAAACAACTCTGAAACGGATAGAAGATGGAGGGCAGCCGACAGTTGACAGTTTGCGAGAAGTAAATCTGGGCACGGAAGAAGAACCACAAAATACGTTTATAAATGCCAATTTGCCTGAAAAAGAAATAAATCAATATGTCAAACTCCTGAAACAAAACAAAGCTGTATTCGCCTAGACATAAGTAGAAATACCAGGACTGGGACCATCAGTAGCAATGCACCAACTGAATATCACCAAAGATAAATGGCCAATCAAACAAGCACAAAGGCTATTCCATGTAAATCTAATTCCTCTGATAGAAGAAGAAGTAAATAAACTGATAAAGGTTGAGTTCATTAGAGAAGTCAAATATCCTAAATGGATATCAAATATTGTCCCAGTAAAAAAGAAAAGTAGACAAATCATAGTATGTGTTGATTTCAGAGATTTAAATGAGGCTTGCCCAAAAGATGACTTCCTGTTACCAATAATTAGGTTATTGATCGACAGTACAACGAAATATGTCGTTATGTCCTTCATGGATGGTTATGCCGTGTATAATCAGATCAAAATGGCCCCAGAAGACAAAGAAGCTACAGTATTCAGAACTTCTTTAGGGATTTATTGTTATAAAGTCATGTCATTCGGTCTTAAGAATGTCGGCGCAACATATCAAAGAGTAATGTAGAACATCTTTCAAGATATGATGTATAAACATGTCGAATGTTATGTTGATAATTTGGTAGTCAGATCATATGATCATGAAGAACATCGTGAACATCTGACTTCAGTCTTCCGTCGTCTCAGAAAGAAACAACTAAAGTTGAATCCGTCTAAATGTGATTTTGGGATATTGTCAGGAAAATTTCTCGGCTTTGTCATCAGACACAGAGGAATCGAAATCAACCCAGGGAAAGTCAAAGCCATTCAAGAAATGACACCACAAAAAACATTGAAGTAATTAAAAAGTTTACAACGAAAGTTAGCATATATTTGCCGTTTTATCTCAAACTTGGCCGGAAGATGTTAGTCATTCTCTCATCTAATGAAGAAAGGAACAGAATTTTTGTGGGACAAGTCCAGTCAAAATGGGTTTGATTCAATCAAAGAATTGTTGAAACAACCTCTAATATTGGCAGCCCTTGTGAAAGGTAAACCGCTCATTCTATATATATCTGCAGTTGAGAATACACTAGGAGCTCTGCTGGCATAGGCAAATGAACATGGGAAGGAAATCACACTCTATTATTTGAGTCGAACTCTGATAGGTGTAGAATGCAATTATTTGCCAATTAAGAAAGTATGCTTGACATTAATATTTGCAGTGTAGAAACTAAGACATTACTGCCTTTCTCATGATATAATTCTAATATCGCGAACGGACCCCATAAAATTCTTGATGACCAGGCCGATGTTATCAGGAAGATTGGCCAAATGGATGTTGTTGCTTTTAGAATACACAATCACTTACGATCTGGCAAAAGTAGTAAAAGGACAGGTAGTGGTAGATTTCTTGGTAGCTCATCCCGTAATAGATAGTAAAAAGACCGAGCTACAAGTCCTAGAGGGGGGGGGGGTGAATAGGACTATGTCAAATTAAAAATTAAATGCGGAATTTAAACAAATATAAATAAAGATAACACATAAACAATCCCACAATGCAGAAACGTGAAACAACCTCAAATGTACAAGTATTGAGAGGTCGATACAGATGTTGTTCTAAGGACAACCTTACACCAAAAACCAATGGCTTATGGTAGGACAACCGGATTCCTAGAACGGTTTGTGTATCAAAATCTCAAATCGATACAGAGGAATAAAGAATGAAATAGCAAAGAAAGAAACTAAGCTATTACAACATTCCTACACTTGCATAAAAAGGATTACAACATTGTCCACAAATGCATAAAATAAAATTACAACATCCCACAATGAAATAATCAATCAATCACCACAAAACCAGAAATTATAGTAGTTCGCTTGTGTGTACACCAACTGTTTAGAAAAACAGCCACACAACTCTTCACTCCTAATATCCTCACACTGTGGATATTAGCGTTCACTATGAAATAGGTTTTTCAAGGTTCACCTAAAACCCTCACAACTGTGTCTTTCAAGTGGGCTTACACAATTCAAAAACCCCACACTCTGAGTTTTCTGGATCACCTCAGACAAACCAAAAGAAAGAGTTTTTCTGATACAATCTCAAAGCAACAAAAGAATGAATTTACAAAAACTGTAAAATACTTATCTGGATATTCTCCTTTGTTGTAGCCCAGTAGAACTAATTTGAAGTAGAAGTTCAACGTAGATGTTCAATGTTCACACTCACTTATGAAATGGTTCTAAGTTCTAAATTGATTTTAGATTAAATCACCTTGGGCTAGCTTAATTTGATTTTGATTCCAAGAAATGGGAAAACTTCAATCCCTTTTTCAAATAAGATTGGAATGTAGAAACTCAAAATCAAATGCAAGCAAAGCTAATTAAAGAGAATATAAAATGAGCACTAAATAGCTTAAGAATATCACTAACTTATCTCTCAGAGTGGTATCTTGATTTTGCTTGAATTGGATGTCAAACTCTGAAAACGTGCTCTATTTATAAGTACAGAAATCGTTCCTTCGACTGGCCCAGAGGACAGCTTGACTGGTCGAAGAACCAATAAACTTTTGAAAATTTGGGCGCGATAAGATCAGGTCGTTCCACAACTGGTCGAAGGGCCTGCTCGACCGGTCGAGTGGCCTCCACGACCGGTCGAGTCCTGTCCCCGACTGGTCATGTGTGACTCATTTTAGTTGTTGGACTTTGAGTCGAGCCTACTGGACTGGTCGAGCACTGTTCACTCAACCGATCGAGCAGTCTCCAGGACTGGTCGAGGCTTTAACAAAAAATTTTGAAAATTACTAACAAACTTAGGACCGATCGAGGAATTTCATAGACTGGTCGAGTCAGTACTAGGACTAGTCGAACATAGTCTAAGACTAGTCGAAAAACAGACTATGCACTTATAAAATGACCAATTAAATTACGTATTCAAAATGACCTATCCTATGGTCAATCTAGGGTCATTCATACCTTATAAGCGATATATGAACATTGAATCTTCTTTTGCTTCAGTTGATAGTTGTTCTTTGAAGTTCACAAAGCTTAAGATTTTGATATATGATGAAGCTTGAACTTGAGACATTTCGAAGCTTGAATTTGAAATACATTGAAGCTTGAGCTTGAGGTACTTAAGTTGTACTTCGCCTTGAGCTTTGAGTACCAAAGTAAAGGCTATTGTCTTGCCTTAGATGAAGCTTTGAAACCCTGAACTTTGAAGCTTGAAGGAGTGAACTATCCCATGGTATATTACTTGAGCATGTATATCTCTTGATCTTGCATTTGAAGTTCTTGAGGTAAAGACCTTTCTTCTTGTACATGAGATGCACAGTCTTGAAAATGTAGATGAGCTACACAAGACACAGATTCCAAGGGATTTTGACACTACAAAATTTGACAATCATAGGAGCTAGAAAAAATAGCACTTACAATCTCCCCCTTTGTCAAATTGTGACAAAACACACTTCGTTAAAAATAACCATAATATGCATAATAAAGAATCATGCACCAGTTATAAATATAAACCAGTTACAACCTGGTTAAAGAATCATGCACTAGTTATAAACAGGTTAAAACAATATGCACTAATGCAACAACATCTACTCCCTTAACAATACTCCCCCTTACAGTCACAAAAAAAAAAAAAAGTGACTTATCCACAATTCTATCCACAATTGCACATTTCACATGCATGATACAATTCTCCCCCTTTTTGTCACAACATGACAAAAGAAGAAATTAATAATGATCATGGAAGTAGATAAATAAGGAAATAAATAAAAGAGTAATGAAAAATAAGTGCATATAAGATCCAGATTACCAAGTAACTAAAACCATAAGAAAGCATATTCAAGCATGTCCAAGCTCATAAAATAAGAAAAGTCAAGTATCTTAAAAGTTATTACAAACTATATAATCAAATACTAATATGAACCCGATGAAGGAGCAAGATGGTAGGATCAATCTGATGAAGTCCCTTGTTAATGCGCCTAAGATATTTGCGCATATATTTAAATTGCATATCATGGGACACATTCATGTTTTCAACCTTCTCCTCAAGTGAGCACAAATGCGCATCAAAGTCAGTGACTGATAATCAGGATCATCTGTTGAATCGGATTTGATTTCGTCAAAAATATCATCCATATTGATGTCATCTTGAGGCAAATCGCCTTCCTTCATTTGCGGCACTAGCTCCACCAGCACCCACATTAACTTGGCATGGGGCCAGCTTCAAATTCATCTTGTTAATATTGGAGTTGTTGAATGGTAGGTGGTAAATGAGAGCTTCTCCAACAGGCATAGCCACTAAACTATGGGTGGCCAACACAGTCATAAGATAAGTGAAGGGAATGTCACGATGTCCTGGATGGAGACAGAACTGAATGATGCAATGACAAATCAAGGAAGGAAGTCATACAGAGGTTCCAGAAATGATGGAATGAAGAATACGAACCATGAACGTAGTGAGTTCGGTTTTGTTACCATATTGAGGATAGACATACAAAATAAAAATCCTGTGAAGGATTCTGTATCTGGGTAACAAAAACTTTGAGGCAAGCGCATTTCCACCAGTATTCCATTCCGCATCTGTATTGCATAAATCTCCAGTGAGCATTCGCTTCTTAGTTTCAGATGGTTTTGCCACTAGAGTGCTAATGGGAATACCTTCATCATTGACAGGTAAATCCATTAATCCAGAGATAATATGACGATCCATATTAATTGGACCTTCTCTGGTCACAACAGTAAATGTCAGATTTTTAGTAGAAAAATCAATAATGCAAGCATACATAGCCTGTGCAATGGAGCGGTATGCTGGCCCACCCCAATGTAGTGTGTTATCCCATCCTACAGGCTGAGGGAGAGGAAGGATATCAAATGGAGCCAAATGATCAACATTAAATGGCCGTTCTACTATAACATTGCGCAACTGAATATCCCGCACATAAGTAGGATCATCTTCGGGCGACCGAAGGTGGCTCACTGTGATAGGAGTCGAACGAGATGAAGAGGGACCATGAGATCCTTTCTTCTTGGTTCTACCTTCCATTTGCAACAAAGATATCAAGAAAAATGGAGATTACAAGAGGTAAAGTGGGTTTCTAGTAAATTAGATTTTTTAAGTAGAAAACCCCAAAAACTAACATGAACATGAAATAAATCACATATGATGAAACGGAAGTGCAAAGGACTAGAATCTACAAGAAAATAAAAAACAATGGACTAACCATGGAGGAATTGAAGATGGGTTCAACCGGTCGATGTAGGAGCCGTTGGAGAAGACAACCCAAATGAGGAAAAAGTAATTTTTCCTCCAAATAAAGCCCAAACCCGCGGTTCACGGCTAGTCAAGTATGTACTCGACTGGTTGTGCACAACCCAAAATGTGCAATTTTACACAAATTTAAAATTTAAAATTTTAAAGTAACAAATATATACATTATGATACAAATATACATGAATTATCAATTTATATTGCACATACCAAGATCAAATTTCAATTTTGTAAACCTTCTTTTGTCAAGCGGTTTTGTGAATATGTCTGTTAGTTGATTCTCGGTCGGAATATAATCCAAGGAAATTATCTTGTCTTCCACTAATTCATATGTACTGATATCTAATGTCAATATGCTTGGTTCGTGAATGCTGGATTGGATATTTGGAGATATTAATTGCGCTTGAATTATCACAATATAAAACCATAGTATCTTGCGCAATTCCATAATCACTTAACATTCTTTTCATCTATACAAGCTGAGTACACATGCATTACCTGCCTCAATGTATTCAGCCTCAGCAGTTGAGAGTGATACGGAACTTTATTTCTTACTTTGCCAAGAAACTAAACAGTTCCCTACATAGAAACAACCATCACTGTTTGATTTTCGATCATCAACGTTACCAGCCTAATCAGCATCCGTGTAACCAGCTAATCGCACACTAGTATCATGTGGATATCAGAGACCAAGATTTGCTGAACTAGCGACATATCTCATAATCCACTTAACAACAATTAAATGTGACTCTTTAGGGTCAAATTGATATCTAGTACAAATTCTTACGCTAAATGCAATATCAGGTCAGCTCGCAGTTAAATAAAGCAAACTTCCTATCATATTGTGATATAGCTTAGGATCCACACTCTTACCTATAGAGTCCTTTGAGAGTTTTAAAGTAGTACTCATTAGAGTATCAAATTTTTCCCACTCTTAAATCTGAACTTTTTAATTAAGTTCAGAGCATATTTGGTTTGAGAGATAAAGAAACCATCAAGTTGTTGTTTTTCTTGCAACCCTAAAAAATAATTCAATTCTCCAAACATGCTCATTTCAAATTTAGGCTTCATAAGATCTGCAAACTTAACAGTCATGTTAGAGTAGGTAGATCCATAAATAATATCATCAACATAATTTTGCACTATTAAATGTGATCATTATGTTTCTTTACAAACATGTCTTATCAACACTTCCCATTATAAAGTTATGACTTAGTAGAAACTTAGTCAACTTTTCATACCATGCCTTGGGAGCTTGTTTTAAACCGTAAAGGGCCTTTTTTAGGTGATATACATGATCAACATTCTTAGGTCTTCAAAACTCGAAGGTTGTTCAACATACACTTCTTCATGTAAATCACCATTTAAAAATGCACTCTTTACATCCATTTGGTATATTTTGAACTTTTAAAATATGCAATGGATATAAATAGTCTGATTGATTCAAGACGAGCTACTGGGGCAAATGTTTCATCATAATTGATGCCTTCAATTTGAGTGTACCCTTGTACAACCAGCCTTGCCTTATTTTTAATAATATTACCAAGTTCATCAGACTTATTTTTGAAAATCCATTTTGTTCCAATAATATGTTTATCTTTCAGTCTTAGAACTAAGTATCAAACATCATTTCTGACAAATTGATTAAGCTCTTCTTGCATCGCAACAATCCAATTTTCGTCAGTAAGAGCTTCTTTTACGTTAGCCAGTTCTATCTGAGTATAAGCACACGTAATTACACATATTTTCTAATTGTTTACGAGTGCGCACACCAGTGAGAGGGTTTCCAAGAATCTGATTAGTTGGATGGTCTTTAACAGTCCTCAGTTCAAAGTTATTTTGACTTGATGAAGTATCTGGTTTATCAATTAAAAGAACTTCATCATTTTCTGAACTTGAGACAGGTGTATTCAAGTAATCGTCAATAACCACATTAATGGACTCTTAGATTACATCGGTCCTCTTATTAAGAACCCGATACGCTCGACTATTCAGAGCATACCCTAAAAATATCCCTTCATCACTTTTGGTGTCAAACTTACCCAGATTTTCTCGGTCACGTAAATGTAGCACTTGCTGCCAAAAACTCGAAAGTATTTGACAGTAGACTTCTTATAAAACCACATTTCATAAGCTGTTTTAACCATTTGATTTTCTAGTATAAACACAATTAATTATATAACAAGCAGTATTTACGGCTTCGCCCAAAGATTTTTACGGAGCTTCATACTATTTAGCATTACATTTGCCATTTCTTGAAGCACTCTATTTTTTCTTTCTACTATCCCATTTCGTTGTGGTATTTTGGGCACAGAAAATTCATGTGATATTCCCTGATCACTGTAAAATTTCTCAAAACCGTTATTCTCAAATTCTGATCCATTACACTACGGATCCTACAGACTTGAGATCCTTTTTCCGTTGGATACGTTTAAGTACCCTTTTTACTTCATTGAGAGTTTTCTTATTTGTCCCTTAGGAAGACTACCCATGTAAATCTGGTAAAGTCATCAACAATTACCAGAATGTACTTCTTGCCCCCTCGACTCTCCATTCTAGTTGGTCCAATGAGATCCATGTGGAGAAGTTCGAGTGGTTTAGATGTGGTATTGGAGTTCACCTTTTTGTGAGTACTCCTAGTTTTGTTTGCCAATGTGACATTCACCACATATTTTATATCTTTTTTGTATTTTAGGTAGACCTCTTACCAACTCTCATTTGCTCAATCTATACAAGTTGCGGTAGTGTACATGTCCAAGGCATTTATGCCATAATTCAGTTTCATCAGTATGGACCATGTAACACGATAGATTAGATGAGCTTGAATCACAAACAATATAGCAGTTTTCAGAAGTTCCGCGACCAGTTAATATTACAGAACCATTTTTATTTAGGATTTCATAACCTTGGTTAGTAAATTCTACACTATGATTATTATCGCATATTTGAGAGATACTTAATAAATTGTATTTTAACCCTTCAACATATAAAACATTCTCAAATAGAGGGAGGTTAAAGAGTTGAAACGTACCTTGGCCAATAATTCTACATTTACTACCATCACCGATGTGACTGAACCATCAGTCATATCTTTAAGATTGGTGAATAAACCCTTGTCGCCTGTCATATGTCTGAGCAACCACTGTCTAGGTACCATTTTGAATGGCTCGAAGCTTTGAAAGTTGTGTGGGCAACCAAGCAAGTAACCTTAGGGACCCATTTCATTACAGTTTTGGGTTTAGGAGTATAGTTGGTCTTCTTATATTTGTAGTTGTTATAAGACCGACCCACTTAGTTAGATTTTAAGAGCTCCTTAAGTAAGTCAATAATTTTCTCAGTAAAGGATTGCGATTCTGATTTTTATAGTTGATATGGTTGCTTTTAGGTTTTTAGGCTTGAAAGTCTTAGCATTAGCATTTTTAGAACAGTTTTGATTTAGACTTTTCCTTTTTGAGTTTGCAGACTTCCCCTTCAAAATTTAGGTGGAGTATTCTTCTTTTTGGGAGGAATACTTTTGTTGTAGCCCAATCCAGATCTATCGCCACATTTTCTGGATCCGGATAAGAGTATTTCTAACTTAGGATCACCTTAGGCATACCTTCATGTGTCTTTTAAACTCAAAAGTGAAGAGACTTCAAGTTTTAGCTTTTCATTTTCAAATTTTAAGTTTTCAACTTGGGAATTTTGAAATCTAAGTCGCACTTAGTTTTTCAAAACAATCTGAAATGTGAGATTTTTCTAAAACAAGATTATCAAAATTTTCTTTAAGTTTTGAAAACTTTTCTTTCTAAAGTTTTAATTTTACAACAATTTTACAACTTTCCTTGTATAGGGCATTATAAGCATCTTGAAGATCTTCTTCATTTTCATAATCACTATTCAGATTTTCTTCACTAGTTAAATCATCATTATCTGAAAAAGTGAACTTGGCTAAAGTCATTAGGGCTTTAACATCATTACCCGACTCGGTTTTAGAATCTTCTGACTCAGAAGAAGCTTCAGAGCAGGAAGATTTATCCCATGTAGCCAACATACCTTTCTTTTTCGGTTTATCCTTTTTAGGACACTTGTTTGCTAGATGCCCATATTCATGGCAGTTGTAACATTGACTATCTTTTAAAGATTTCCAAGTTTTAGATCTAAATCTTTTCCTTTCATTAGGTTTTTGTAAATCAACCCTCTTTCTACTTTTGAAAATCTTATAAAACTTTTTAGCTAAAAGGGCCATATCATCTTCAGAATTTTCTGAATCAGAAATACTATTTTCTTGAAAAATACTTTTAGAAGATTTAAGGGCAATGGATTTACCTTTAGGAGCTTTAAAGTTAACTCATAGGTCTGTAATGAGCCAACTAATTCTTCTACCCTCATATTACCGTATCACAAAGTTCCTGGATCACAGTCACCTTTGAATTGAACCGTTCAAGCAGTGAGCGTAGTATCTTTGCACAAACTTTACTTTCTAGGATTTTATCACCGAGACCCCACATAGAGTTGACAATGTCATTCAATCTTGTATAGAAGTCCATGAAAGTTTCACTTTCTTCCATACGTATTTCCTCAAATTCGGTTGTGAGGATTTGACTTTAGATTTCTTGACAATTATTGTTCTCTTGTGTGTCATTTCTAAAATATCCTAGGCTTACTTTGCATTATCAAAGGATATAACTCTCTTGAATTCATCTGGTGATAGTGCGCAAGTGATTGCAATTAGAGACTTTGCATTGGCACTACTCTCACTTTTCTAAAGAGTGGTTCAAGAGAAATAAGGTTCGACTTTCATAGTTTTAGATCCGTCAGTACTAGTTACTTCAGTGGTAGTAGGGGTCCAATTGGTCACTGTGGCTTCCCACATGCTCTCATCCATGGATTTTAAGAAATCCTCATTCTGGCTTTCCAATAGGCATAATTGGAGTCATCAAATGGTGGAAGCCTAGTGACTGAAAGGCTATCAAATTTGACATCTTAAAAAGCTCAGATCGATTATCTCAGGAAATGAATCCAAAGAAAATAATTAAAGCGAGCTATTAGGCTCTGATACCACTTGAAAATGCCGAGCTACAAGTCCTAGAGGGGGGGGGGGGGGGGGGGGAGGGGAGGGGTGAATAGGACTATGTCAAATTAAAAATTAAATGCGGAATTTAAACAAATATAAATAAAGATAGCACATAAACAATCCCACAATGCAGAAATGTAAAACACTCAATCTACAAGTATTAGAAGGTTATTGATGTTGTTACTAAGTGGTTCTACCCAACCTTATACCAAAAACCAATCGCTTATGGTAGGACAACCTGATTCCTAAAGGTCTGTGTATCAAAATCTCAAATCGATACAGATGAATAAAGAATAAAATAGCAAAGAAATAAACTAAGCTATTACAACATTCCTACACTTGCATAAAAGGATTACAACATTCTCCACAATGCATAAAGGAAAATTACAACATCCACACAATAAATAATCAATCAATCACCACAAGATCAGAAATCATAGTGCTTCACTTGTGTGTACACCAACTGTTTAGAAAACAACCACACAACTACTCCACTCCTAATATCCTCACATAGTGGATATTAGCATTCACTATTGTTGAGGTAAAAAATTAAAGAAGTGAAGAGGAGAAAGATCAAGAAAATCAGTTTGAAGATAAAGAAATCAGGTTTAAAGATTACTTTGCGCGAGTTCGCGCAAAGTGAATAGATTGCGCTGGACCGCGCAAAGTAATGGATTGCGTGGGACTGATAGATTGCGCGAGACCCGCGCAAAGCATGTCATTTGCGCGTGTCCGCACAAAGTATTTTGTGGTGGTATAAAAATGGTTGGATGTTATTTTGTCCCACATCGACCAGAACAGAGATTTAGACCAGTAAAAATGTCTATAAATACCCCGTTCTTTCTCTCAAAAGGGGTTGGAAGATTTCAGAGTGGAAGAAAGACGAAGAAGAAGACAGAAGGTGCAAAGGAGCATTGGGCTCATATAATTTGCGCGGACTTGCGCAAAGGAGCATTGGGATCCTGTAGTTTGCGCGGACCCGTGCAAACCGACTGCTGGACAGTCTATAACAGCAATGGGCTGATATGCTGCTGGAATGGCTAGAGTCTTCAAATCTTCAAGTTCTTCTTGTTCAGGAGGAAGGGAAGAATCATCGACGAAAAGGCGTATTCCTCCTAAGTCTCAGGAGATGACCGGAATAGCACTGAAATGCTGCCGAAATCTCTATTCTCTTGAAGACTGATTGGTCGACTTGTCTATTCCTCCTAAGTCATAGGAGATGATTGAAATCATTGTCGTTATGCTGTCGAAATTCATATTTAACTACGATAATTGTAACTTACAAGGAATTCTTTGTAAACTATCTTAGAATCAAGGGATATCAGAGGATGTAAATGAATTCAGAATCAATAAAATGTGACGATTGTCTTTGTAACTGTTCCATTATTATGTTTGAATAAGATAATGCTCCCAAATCAAATACATTTGTTTCCTTGTCGAAACAAAATGGCGACTCTGCTGGGGACTTTAATCTTATTTAACACTAATATTGGGAAAGTTGCGAGACTCTCATTACTGTTTTTGGCGTCTGGTAGACGCCAAAATGGCGACTCTCACTGGGAACATCCTCCCCTTCATCTCTAAAATAGTTTACTTAATCTTTCGCATACTAATTTCATGTATGTTTCGTTATTGAAGGTACCCAAATTCAATCACATAACATTGCTAATGGCTAACGTTGTGAGAAAAGTGAACTTTCGATTCACCGCTACTGGGTTTGTAATTGAATATGCGCCAAGCCAAACTCCTTAGCATACGAAAGCAAGCACTACAAGCAGCGCAAAGTGACTCAAGTATAGCGGGAGTCATTTCCGTCTCACCCCAACCACAAGAAAGTGATGAGAACTGGACTTTGGTCTTGTCCAAAAGACAAAAGCAAAGACCTTAAAGAACCGCAGGGCGAAATTGCTTGTACCAAGAGTTGAGGACCAATCACGCGTAGTATAGCAAGAAGAAAACCCGAGATCGCTCCTCCAGCGATTTATCCTGAACAAGCTGCTTCGCAGTTCTCGTTGCACGATTTTCCAGCTTTGGTCGCTCCAAAGACCAAATGGACAGAATAGTAGAAAGGCAAAGCACTGATGATAGGATCACCGATGCCCGTGTCACCTCAAACAAGCTCACCCATAACTGTATCACCTCGATCGTTAAAAGCACGGGAAGTACACAAGAGTCAAACGAGACTCCAATTTCTCCCCTCTTTATAAGTCCTATTACGTCAACATACTCTCGTTTTACTCAAAAAACAGCTTCCACAAACAGTCAAGAGGCCGCAGTATATATGGCAGAGATGGTCAAGGAAATAGACCAACTACTGAAGAACGTGTTGATCAAATGGCAGAGGCACAAAGAGTGCTAATGGATGAATGCCGGAACCTCAGAGAAGCTCTGGCAACTCTGGCACATAATGTAGCCCAGATAGTGGCTCCACCCATGATGGGAGCAACAAATGGACAAGAGAACCAACCTGAAGGCTCCCGTCCGCAGGGGATAGGATCGCGAGAGTCAGTTCCAGTGACAAGAGCTATAACACAGGATGATGTAAGACAAGTCGTCGAAGAAGCAGTCAGAATAGAAAGGGAGCGCGTGAATACCGGTCATTTCAGATACCGAACACCCTACCCGAGAGAGGTAGAGGATGTTCCGTTTCCAGCCAATTTTAAGCATCCAGATTTTCAGAAATTTAATGGGGAAGGATCACCAGAAGAACACTTGATGCATTTCATCACCAGCATGGGGAATTTCTCCACGATACCTCATACTGTTTACGCTTATTTGGATCATCGTTGACAAGTAAAGCTTTCAGGTGGTATTCAAATTTAGCACCAGGATCTATACGCACATGGGAAGAAATGCAAGATGCTTTCATGTCAAACTTCTTCTCGTCAGAGCGTGATGTTAGCATCACAGAATTAGCTTCAGTATGACAGCGAGAAGGAGAACCAGTTGAAAAATTCATAGACAGATGGAAGACACTGGGGACATCGTGTAGGCAGTTGCCAGAAGAAAAGGAACAAGTCAAAATGTGTCTGAACTCTATGGAGACAGGAATTACGTTCAGACTCACCAGCGCTGATATCGGAACCTTTCGCGATTTGGCTACCAAAGCCCATGCATTGGAATTAATGACTCGTAAGATGCCAACATTTCATCATGAAACTGTCAGAAGAATACCTGGCAGGACAACCGTCAACACCATCGATCGGGATAAGAAAATCAAGATGCGAGGGGCTCAAGAGACAAAAGGCCGGAAGGAAAGAAAGCTGGAATCAATCAAGGGACAGATACGGCGGAAAAAGATCAGAATGCTCGATTCTCATGAAGGATTTGAGTTTGATAAAGAGGACGTGGTGCCTATGATGCAACAATTGTTAAAAGCAGGTACCCTGGAATTACTAGAACCAAAACGCCCTGAAGATGTGACGAGGACTCGAGAAAGAAACTTTTGCCGTTATCATCGCCTAGTGGGACATCCGACGGAAAATTGTTACACGTTAAAATGCATCATACAACGAATGATAAATAGAGGTGATATAATAACCAGCGAAAGCAAAGAAAGAATACAAGGGCGACAGTAAATGTATTGTCAATTCAAGAAAAGACTCGGGAATAAAGAGAAGGGAGATCGAAGGTCGATAAGAAATGCGACAATGATTACGTTGCGATCAGGGAAGCAGATAATGAGTCCGGTAAAGCAAAAAGCAGAAGTTATAAGGAAAGAAGTGACTGAAAGACAGAATACTGAGGATAGAAGTAGAAATGGAGACGCAGCGACAAAAGTGGCTTATGACGTAGTTAGCCACTTGAAGGGTATACCGGCACGTTTAAGTATTTATGATGCGCTCAAGTTGTCAGAAGAATTTCGGCAGAGTTTGATTCAAGTACTGTCTGATCACGATGTGAGAGAAACTTTACTGACAGAAATGAAGAATGAAAGAAACAATGAAAGATGAATTGTCTACCAGTAATATCTTTCTCTGATGACGATTTAATTGGTGAAATGGACATAACAAGTCATTGATGATAGAAGGGTACATTTGTGAAAAGAAGATAAAACGGATTATGATAGATAATGGGTCCACAGTGAATCTTTTGCCACTCTCCATGATTACTAAATTGGGTTATCGCTATTCAGATTTGCGCCCCAGTGAATGATGATACAGGGGTTTAATCAAGATGGACAACGCGCACTCGGTAAAATTACAGTAACATTGGAAGTGGGAGAATTAATCACTACTGTTGTATGTCACGTTATAAATGCTATGACGACATATAACCTTCTCTTGGGAAGGCCGTGGATACATCAGTACAATATTGTACCTTCTACTCTACACCAATGTTTCAAATACTGTAAGGACGGAATGCAGTGTAAAGTAATGGCTGATGCGAAACCCTATACAGAAGCTGAGTCTTTCTTTGCGGATGCTAGCTATTATAAATGTTTCTCCAAAGAATGGGAAATGATGATGGAAAGAGAGTCTTAAAAGATGTCCAAATAAATAAAGTTAGAGAAGAAAGGGCAGAATCTCCTGGGACTACAGAAGCAAGAAAAAAGTTCTATTTTGTACCAAGCGCCTGAGACAACCGGGACAACCGCCGTTGACATTGTTGTCGACAGAACAGCTGAAAGTCTTACAGTCCAATTACACAATGCCCTTACCCATATCGAAAGATGTAAGCCATTTGCAGCCGCCCCAGGAACATTTCAAGTCAGAGCCAGTGCTAAATATCCTGAAGCAATAGAGTTTCACGCTGCAGCAGAGGTGAAGAATGAAAACACAAGCAATATATATCATGGAGAGTTAGCACCGCAGAATTTGAGAAAATACAGTGCAGTAAGCAAGAAAATCATGAGAAATATGGGTTTTGATTGTGACAAGCCCACTGGACTGAATCATGGGAAAGGAATTCAAATCCCTCTCGGAGTTAATCAGGAAAAACGGAGAAAATTCCAAGGATTAGGAGGAATCATCAGTAATATGGTATCAGTAAATATGACTCCAGCCGAACAAATGTCAGAACAAGATGCTAAGGTAGTCGAGTATCCTGAAACCGCTCCAAGACAAATAGAAGACGGGGGGCTGCCGACGATAGATGGCTTGCGAGAAATAAATTTGAGAACAACAGATGAGCCAAGGAACACATTCATCAGCGTCAGTCTTTCAGATCAGGAATTTGAGAAATATGGTCAACTTCTCAAAGAAAATAAAGACGTCTTCGCCTGGACATATGAAGAAATGCCGGGATTGGAACCCTCTGTAGCAATGCATCGATTAAATATTTCCAAAGAAAAGAAACCAGTAAAGCAAGCACAAAGGTGATTCCACCCAGACCTGATTCCATTAATCGAAAAAGAAATAAATAAACTAATAAAGGTTGGGTTCGTCAGAGAAGTTAAATATCCCAAGTGGATATCAAACATTGTTCCGGTGAAAAAGAAGAATGGGCAGATTAGAGTATGCATTGACTTCAGAGATCTGAATGAAGCATGTCCAAAGGATGACTTCCTCTCTCCCGATAACAGAATTATTAATTGATAGCACTACTCAGTATGCTATTATGTCCTTTATGGACGGATACGCAGGTTATAATCAAATCAGGATGGCACCCGAAGATGAAGAGGCAACGGCTTTCAGAACGCCGCTTGGAATTTATTGTTATAAAGTTATGCCTTTCGGTCTCAAAAATGCTGGGCAACATATCAAAGGGCGATGAAAAATATTTTTCAAGATATGATGCATAAACATGTCGAATGCTATGTTGATGACTTGGTGGTCAGGTCGGGAGATCATCAAGAACACCGCGAACATTTAGCATCAGTCTTCCGTCGTCTCAGAAAGAAGCAACTAAAGATGAACCCTGCTAAGTGTGCATTTGAAGTATCTTCTGACAAATTCCTCGGCTTTGTTGTACGACACAGAGGGATCGAGATTGATCCAGAAAAAATTAAGGCTATTCAAAATATGCCGCCACCAACGACGTTGAAGGAATTGAAAAGCTTACAAGGAAATTGGCATACATTCGCCGTTTCATTTCAAACCTCGCAGGAAGGTGTCAGCCATTTTCTCGGTTAATGAAGAAAGATACAGAATTTGTATGGGATCACGCCTGTCAAAATGCATTTGACTCAATTAAGGAATTATTGAAACAGCCGCCGGTGTTAACAGCTCCAGTGAAAGGTAAGCCACTTATCTTATATACATCTGCAGCTACAAATTCTTTGGGTGCTTTGTTAGCACAGGTAAACGAAGCCGGAAAAGAGACTGCTCTTTATTATCTAAGCCGAACATTGATGGGGGCAGAATGCAATTATTCCTCGATCGAAAAAGAATGTTTGGCGCTGATATTCGCTGTACAAAAGTTGAGGCATTATCGTCTCTCCCATGATATAACTCTGATCTCAAGAGCAGATCCGATAAAATTTTTGATGACCAGGCCAATGTTGTTGGGAAGACTAGCCAAGTGGATGTTATTGCTATCAGAATATACTATTTCGTATAAGCCGGCGAAAGCAGTAAAAGGACAAGCTATGGCAGACTTCCTCGCAGCACATCCTATAACAGAAAGTGAGGAAATCAATGACGAATTCCCAGATGAACAGGTTATGTTGGCTAAATCTCAGAATCTTTGGCAAATGTATTTTGATGGTGCTGCTCGAATATCGGGAGCGGGGGCAGGAGTGATATTCATTACGCCTCAAGGCGATTTATTACCATACTCCTTCACATTGGGCACCGCATGCACAAACAATGAAGCTGAATACAGAGCTCTTATCATCGGAATGGAAAAGCCCAGCAAATGGAAATAAAATTATTGCATATCTTCGGAGATTCTAAATTGATTATAAATCAATTGACAACGGAATTTGAAGTAAGGAAAGAAGAACTCCTGCCCTATTATCGGAAGGCACAACAGTTGCTTGAACAGTTTTGTCATGTGGAAATTAAACACATACCGCGGCTGGAGAATGCAAAAGCAGATGCTTTAGCCGGTTTGGCAGCAGCTTTATCCTGCACAAACCGAAGTCCTCTTCAGGTAACTATAGAAGAAAGAAGATTCCTGCCATCTGCAGCAGTTATCGAAGAAACTGTTGAGATGTTTCCTATATCCTGTCTGGAAGTAATAACAGATGATTGGCGTTAGCCTTTTGTTGATTATCTCAAATATAATATCTTGCCAGAAGATAATGCACAAAGACAGCAGATTAAACAATGATCGAGCAAATTTGTCATATGCAGCGAAGTATTGTATAGAAAATCTTATAATGGAATGTTGTTAAGATGCTTAGACAAGCAAGAAGCAAACCAAATGCTGTGGGAGGCACATTCAGGTGAATGTGGAGCACATCAAGCCGGCCGAAATTTATGCCATAGAGTGCATCGAATGGGTTATTATTGGCCTACTATGTTCAAAGATGCAATAGAATACGCAAAGCGGTGTCATGAATGTCAAATACACGGAGATGTAATACATGTTCCCCCAGAAGACTTACATCAGTCTGTTGCTTCCTGGCCTTTCTCAGCTTGGGGACTCGATGTGATTGGTCCTATAAATCCCCCTTCATCTAAAGGAAAATAGTATATTCTGGCAGCAACAGACTATTTCTCCAAATGGACCGAAGCAATTGCCTTGCGTAATGTTAAAGAGACAGACGTCAATTTCATCCGGCATGCTATAATATACCGTCATGGTATTCCGAAAAGATCGTCACTGATAATGGCACCCCTTTTAAAATATAGAGCATGGAAAAGTTGTGTCAGAATTTCGGCATCCAGCATTCTTTTTTCAACACCTTACTATCCTCCAGCCAATGGATTAGCAGAGGCGTTTAACAAAACGATTGTCAAAATGAAAAAAACGGTGACAGGCAATAAGCACGATTGGGATGAAAAGTTACAAGAAGCATTATGGGCCTACAGAACTACCCATCGTACAGCAACAGGGGCGACACCGTATTCATTAATCTATGGTATAGAGGCAGTTATCCCAATTGAAATGCAGGTGGCATCACTCAGAATAGCAGTACATCATCTATACAGATGATGAAAATGCAAAAATAAGGCTGAAAGAATTAGATCTGCTCGATGAGAAACGTCTTGAAGCTCAGCAGCGGTTGCAGTCATATCAGGCCAGGATATCGGCTGCATTTGATAAATAGGTTAAATACCGCTCTTTCAAAAAAGGGGATATGGTGTTAATGCTGAAAAGACCTATAGTGATTACTCGCAGAACAGGGGGCAAGTTCGAGCCTAAATGGGACGGTCCATATGTGGTAAAAGAAGTATACTCCAATGGGGCATATAGAATCACAAATCAAGAGGGACAGGGTATCAGTATACTTGTCAATGCCCGTTTCATCAAAAGATATTATCCCTAAAGATAGACATGTGGATTTTGATTCAGAATATTATCGGCATAATGAATCTGTATCAAAAGGGGGCAAGGATGAATAAGATCATGTTTATATGTCAACAAAAGAAGCTGTGAAGAAGAAATTCACAAGCATGTCAATTATCAAGCATCAAATCCGAAAATATATATATGATCATCATCACCAAATAAGTTTGACAAAATCAATATCATCTTGAAGATTCTCTTGAAGATATTGACAAAATTGATATATTGCCTTACAAGGCATGGATTCTCTTGAAGATATTGACAAGATTGATATATTGCCTTACAAGGCATGGATCTTCTTGAAGATATCTCAGTTGGAAATATCTACTATACTGGCAATGATGATGATCATAGATATTATTGCCTTACAAGCACGGTCTTCCTAAAGATATTATCAAAAGCAAGGATACATCAATCTCATTAAAGAGGCAGTATAGCCAAGCCAAATCCTAAAAGAGCCAAATTGAGCTAAATCAAAAGATCAAGCTCTGTATAAAAAAAAAAAGCAAGGATACATCAATCTCAGTTAAAGAGCAGTATAGCCAAGCCAAATCCTAAAAGCCAAATTGAGCCAATCAAAAGATCAAGCTCTGTAAAAAATAAAAAAAAATGCCTCAGGATCAAGCTCTAAAGAGCCGCCAACTATACGTAGACCTATGAAGATCGCCATTCGGGCAGCGGCGAGGAGTCAGTGGCCCTAAAAAGCCCGCGAAGACCATCGTGCGCACCCATGCGGGCAGCTGACGAAGTCAAGGATTCAAAGCCTAAAAGGCCATAAATCCGCGAAGACTAGTCACCGTAACTCCCATGCCGTCTGTATAGCTTCCGGCAGCGCCACGGGGAACGGATGAAAATGCCCTCCTGTGAATGGGCTCGACCTTGCAGACGAAGAAAACAGGGGCCGCAGTGCGAGCTTTATACCAACCTTGCGTAAGACCCTCCAGATCTAGGGTTTGATTTCAGTAGTAACTCGTGAGGAAGGGCTTAAACCTACTCATTGATGGACTGGCGACCCTAGATTTGGTGCCCAAAGGTAGCCTTGCGAGCCCTGCGAACTCTAGAAAGTTACCGTGGCCAACCCTGTGCGTAAAACCAACAGTTCACCGCCCGGTAGCGTCAATGGGCCCCTCTGATGGACCTTGGTCGTGAGCTCAAGGCAGTGAAAAGCCCAAAAGCGAACTCTAGAGAGTTACAGTGGCCATCACATAAGACCCATAAATGCTCCACTACTCATGAGCTTAAACTGTGTGTGTGCGCACGCTCCACTACTCATGAGCTTAAACTGTGTGTGGCTAATTAAATTGAAACTTAGTACCGCCAATCTAAATACTCACATAGAGAATCCCGCACTAACAAAGCATAAAAGGTTTAGAAATTGTAAAGGATGTAATGAAATTATATAAAGTATAATATAATTTGATAATATTAGTATAAATGTCATCAACATGCAATGTGAAAATGCTATTATAAACATCTCAAAATGCTTTCATAAAACATATGCGAAGCCAAATAAATTATGTCCAAGAAACATGAAAGCAAAGATCACATGTTCAAAATTACATGTTTAAAGATCTTCTGTAATCCCCACTGCTTCTGAGTATCTGCGCAAATCTTCTTTCAATTGTGCCTGAGCTACATCATGTTTAGATTTTTCTTCAAGAATAAGTCTTCCCTGATCAGGAACGCCAGCAAGTTTATTCTCCAGAGAAGCAATCATTTCTTTACCTTGAAGTTGCGCGGATTTTTCAATATTAATGGATTGAACATTCGCCTGTATCTTCTCTTCAACATCTTGAATGATTAAGGCTTGTTCATGATTCCTTCTCTCCAGTTGAGAGATTTCTTCCTTCAGGGCTGCAATACGATCTTGGATAGTCATATTTTCATCAATATGAATCTTTAATTGATCTTGAAGAATCATATGCTCTTGTTCAAGTTTAGAAATTGATGAAGCTGTCAGAAAGGCTTGTTCTTGAGATGCAGCCAGCTGCTTCTTGTACTCTAAAATCTCAGGGGCAATTGTAACATTCTCTACCGACGCCAAAGAAATTACTGAATCACGAAATTTGAGGAGTGAATCACGCAAAGGAGATATGTTGATTCTAGCCATCTTGGCAGAGCTCTCCAAAATCTCTATAGCAACATCCAAGTCCAACCATTGATCAGGATTTCTGAAGATATGGATTATTGCTAACAAGGAATGTTTCACCATAAGCATTTTATGAACAGGGATTTCGCAAAGGACGACAATTCAGAAGTAGTGGTCACAGAATCAGAACTGGCCGCACCACTGCAAGAATGAGTTCCTATAGCAAAGGAGAAAGATATTCAAAATATTATTATGAAATATGTAGTCATGAGTAAAGATAATCAGTGCATATATATGTACCTGTCACTGGAATATGACTAACAGAAGGAGAAGCTCTCTGAGTCATGGAAAGACCAAGTTCCACCATATCAGCAAAAGATGGTGCTCTAGCTTCCGTGCTTGAATCTCTGGTAGCCGGAGTTGGCAAGTCTGTAGTTTCTATTGGAAATATGATTTCACGAACCACTACTCTCTGTACTACCAATGGAACTACAGGTGCTCTTGGTGAAGTTACCACGAGAGGGCTCGCTGAAGAGATAGCACCTATTTCTGCAACTTGGGCACCTAAAAAAGGGAGACACAATAATTTAAAAAAAATTAAAATAATAGTTGTTAAAATATAGATAAATATATGCATATGAAAATTAAATCTCCTTTACCTGGTGGATACCCATATTCGCCATAATCTAAAAGTTCCTCTTCATTTTCCTCAGCTGCAGGAGATTTAGCAGGAACATTTACACCAGGAAGAGTCTTAGCGGTTACAGGGGAAGATTCCATCTCAACTTCTTTCGCAATTGTTTCCTCATCCCCGTTGATGTCAACTTCACCTTCTTCAAAGTCATCATCTTTATCTTCACAGCTGTCGCTATCTCTGCTGTTTTCATATTGTGAAGATTCAGTAGTATCTGACGATGAAGCTGAACTTTCATCTTCCAAAATTTCTTCGTTAACTTCTTCAATGATAACTTGCTTCCCTTTGTAAGAAACGGGTTGGCTGCTCTCCGGTGCAGGCTCTTGGACTATAGGGGAAGCGGATGCTTGGCGGGTCCTTTCTGGAAGGATAGGGGATGATGTTTGCAAACGTGTTTTTGATCTAGTCATTGGGGAAGATGGACTAGGACCAAGGGGTTGTGGAGGAGATATGGAAGTACCAATAGCTGGTCCTTCTTGAACCGCTGTAGTCTCTGCAGGAATTGGAGAAGATGTACCTTCAGCATCGTCTGCGGCTTGATTTGAGAAGTCTCGACGAGATTTCTCAAATTCTCTCAGAACTCCGTGAGCAAACCAACCATCCAAAGTGTTGATAGGCTTGATTTCACGGATAGGGTCTTCCAATGATATCTTCCTACAAATTTCTCCAGGATGAGATGCATGGCTCTTTTCTAGAATATAACTGATTCCACTCTCTAAATTTCTGCCCTTCAGCCTGGGCGGATGAAGAAAGATAGAAGAATCCACTGGCAAGCATTTAGTGACCAAGTATGATTGGTGATCCCACCATCGCATCCAGTTATATGATGTACGGACTATGCGATTACAGTCTGGAATTATGAAAAGAGATCCAACGCAGCCATTCAGTAGTTGTTTCCATATCATGGCCCAGTTAAGAGGACCAGTTCCATAACAGCGCATTTTTCTAGTAACCAGCCCGCAGTCTTGAGGCACGGTTTGATCATAACCAAATTGACGAGCAAAGCGACTGGGGTAGTAAGGTTCTCTCCAAATTTTTGTTCCTTCTCGAAGAGGTAAACTGCATGAGCGAATAGAAAAGAAGAAAGCTCTCTCTGCTGCAGTAAGCGTTTCTTGGTCCACCATATCTGTATCTTCAGTGTAGCGATAAAGGCGGAACTGAAAGAAGTTTATCTGGTCATCATCTCGAATTTTATTGTAACCCATTCATACGCTCTTTTTGCCATCGCTCTTTGCTGAAAGAACCAGAGTGGAAGGTGAGAAGGATGAGTATATGCTTGCTCTGGAGCCTCAAAAGTCCAAGGAAAATAAACTCCTAGCCCCCCGTAATATAATGCCAAGACGTATGTGCAGACGAAGCTCCAAGAATAGGGTCTTTTACGTGAGTAGCTACTTCTCCAAGGGCTCTATAAATAGAACATAATACTGGAGGAGCAAGAGAGTATTTATGGCCTTCCGTTAAAGCACCAGCCACAATAAGACGCTTGGACGAACAGCATCTGCCCTTTAGAGCTGGGCAATACGACCAAACTTAGCCAATAAGCTAAGAACGCTGCAAGTTCTCCAAAAGAGCTATATTCTGGTCTTCCTCTTATTGCATCTCGAAGCTTCGTTAATTCTTTAGAGTGACAATCGCGAAATCTTCAAAGAAAAATGAGGAGGTTAATATGCAGGAATGGCTAAATAGCAAGAATATAAAGAACAAGTCAACCGTCGGATTGATAAATACCTGAGACCTCTAGAAAAATGTGTCAGCCATTGTAGAGGGGGAATTTTGTGGAAGCTGGGAAATTTGCCCATCTCTTTGAACAGTTCTATGGTAGTCTCAGAGATAGAAGGTTTGCGGTCTGGAGAAGATACAAAGGCCAATTCTCTGTTTGTAGGAATGAATTCATCATAGAATTTGCCTGTTATTGTGAGACCGGCTATACGAGAAGATCCCAAAGTGATATGCTCATTTCACCATAAGGTAAATGGAAGGAGTTGGTTGTAGGCGACCAGTATTCAAGGAAGCCTTTCAGTATATTGGGTTCCTTATAGAAGTATTTGGAGGTCACTTCTATGGCATCATAAAGGCCAATCTTTGCAAGAGTGCTCGTATGCTTCAGTAATATAGCCTCCGCCCATTCAGAGTAATAGCGGCGAGCAGTTAACATGCCTCTGATGCGAATTCTGCCTGTCCCCAGAGTTGTTCTCGATCTCTAAAGCGCTGTCGAACTGTCTCATAAAAATGAGAAGGAAAGAGATCATGAGGACTGTGAAAGTTACTAAGAAGATCATGAGATAAGCTTCTCCTATCCTTTGTCGCGGCTTTTTTGTTTGAATGATTCCCTCAAGAATTCGGGGCTCTCTTGAGGCCCACGATTCAGTATACATTAACCTCTCGCCATGGATGTAATCTTTAGACTCACAGTCAAGCATGGACTGATGGCGATATACTTTGATGGAATAACCGTCATGCCCTCCGTATGAGGATTGTCAAACTTCATGATACCTTCAACAACTCGTACTGAGTCCCATGAGTTTTGAAGTCTCTTCTTCTTGTGTTCCTTGATATTCTCTGTAAATTCTTTCGCCTTATTGCGGCGAGTTTTCTTCAAACGAGAAGCCAGAGGAGTGTCTCCACGAGGAGATGGTCTTTCACTATCAGTACGAATATGAGCTGTGGTCTTTAACCATTCATCCCAGTCATACTCTCTGCCATGCTTAGGCAGACATTTGATATCTCCCAAAGATATAGATCTATGAATGGGGGATGACAAAGATCTGATGCGATCAGAAAAGTCAAAGGTAGGGAGAACAGGCTCTTTAAAATAAGCAGGATTTCTGGAAGTCGTCTTTATTCTCTTAGCAGGAGGTTGATCAGAAGAAGGTGAGTCAGAAGGAGTCACAGGACGGGCCGTTTGTTTAATACGAGCCATGAAAATAAGTCAAGGAAGGAAGATAGATGACAGAGTAAGAAAGGAAGAAAGAAAAAATGGCTAAGTAATGGAAAAAGTTCAAAAGAAATTGGCTAAGTTCGAAGTACTTTGCGCGGGTCCGTGCAAAGTATATGGTTTACGCGGAAAAGATTGCAACCTCGAAGGCCTTCACGCAAACTGAAAAGGTTTGCGCGAGTTCGCGCAAAGTGAGAAGTTTGCGCGGAAGAAAATCGCACGGGCAGAGTTTCGGCACAGCACAAGTAGTTGGTGAAAATGACTAAAGTGTTGGGCTATTTATAGTATTTCTGGCCGAGTATGGTACTCGACCGCTTTGCGCGGGGTCGCGCAAACCTTACAGAAAATGAGTGATTTGATCCTTTTTCTTTGATTTTCTGAAAAAACAAAGAACGGATCAAGGGGCATCTGTTGAGGCATAAAAGCAAATAAGTGAAGAAGAGAAAGATCAAGAAAATCAGTTTGAAGATAAAGAAATCAGGTTTAAAGATTACTTTGCGCGGGTTCGCATAAAGTGAATAGATTGCGCTGGACCTCGCAAAGTAAATGGATTGCGCGGGACTGATAGATTGCACGAGACCGCGCAAAGCATGTCGTTTGCGCGTGTCCGCGCAAAGTATTTTGTGGTGGTATAAAAATAGTTGGATGTTATTTTATCCCACATCGACCAGAACAGAGATTTACACCAGTAAAAATGTCTATAAATACCCCATTCTTTCTCTCAAAAGGGTTTGGAAGATTTCAGAGTAGAAGAAAGACAAAGAAGAAGATAGAAGGTGCAAAGGAGCATTGGGCTCATATAGTTTGCGCGGACTCGCGCAAAGGAGCATTGGGCTCCTGTAGTTTGCGCGGACCCGCGCAAACCGACTGCTGGACAGTCTATAACGGCAATGGGCTGATATGCTGCTGGAATGGCTAGAGTCTTCAAATCTTCAAGTTCTTCTTGTTCAGGAGGAAGGGAAGAATCATCGACGAAAAGGCGTATTCCTCCTAAGTCTCAGGAGATGACCGGAATAGCACTGAAATGCTGCCGAAATCTCTATTCTCTTG
Organism: Magnolia officinalis; assembly: GCA_021015155.1. NCBI lineage: Eukaryota > Viridiplantae > Streptophyta > Magnoliopsida > Magnoliales > Magnoliaceae > Magnolia > Magnolia officinalis. The sequence continues at coordinate 33,182,668 of JAJHSJ010000015.1, forward strand.
AAGACTGATTGGTCGACTTGTCTATTCCTCCTAAGTCATAGGAGATGATTGAAATCATTGCCGTTATGCTGTTGAAATTCATATTTAACTACGATAATTGTAACTTACAAGGAATTCTTTGTAAACTATCTTAGAATCAAGGGATATCAGAGGATGTAAATGAATTCAGAATCAATAAAATGTGACGATTGTCTTTGTAACTGTTCCATTATTATGTTTGAATAAGATAATGCTCCCAAATCAAATACATTTGTTTCCTTGTGGAAACAACTTTGAAATAGGTTTTTCAAGGTTCACTTAAAACCCTCACAGTTGTGTCTTTCAAGTGGGCTTACACAATTCAAAAAACCCACACTCTTAAGTTTTCTGGATCACCTCAGACAAACCAAAAGAAAGAGATTTTTCTGGCACAATCTCAAAGAAACCAAAATAATGAATTTACAAAAACTGTAAAATACTTATCTAGATATTCTCCTTTGTTGTAGCCCAGTAGAACCAATTCAGAGAAGTTCAACATAGATGTTCAATGTTCACACTCACTTATAAAATGGTTCTAAGTTCTAAATTAATTTTAGATTAAATCACCTTGGGCTAGCTAGATTTGATTTTGATTCCAAGAAATGGAAAAACTTCAATCCCTTTTTCAAATAAGATTGGAATGTAAAAACTCAAAATCAAATGCAAACAAAGCTAATTAAAGAGAATATAAAATGAGCACTAAATAGCTTAAGAATATCACTAACTTATATCTCAGAGTGGTGTCTTTATTTTTCTTGAATTGGATGTCAAACTCTGAAAATCATGCTCTATTTATAAGTACAGAAATCATTCCTTCGACTAGCCCAGAGGACAGCTTGATAGGTCGTAGGACCAACAAACTTTTAAAAATTGGGCGCGATAAGATCAGGCCATTTCACGACTGGTCGAAGGGCCTGCTCGACTGGTCGAGTCTTGTCCACGACTGGTTATGTGTGACTCATTTTAGTTGATGGACTTTGAGTCGAGTCTGCTGGACTGGTCGAGCACTGTTCACTCGATTGGTCGAGCAGTCTCCAGGACTGGTCGAGGCTTTAACAAAAAATTCTGAAAATTACTAACAAACTTAGGATCGAGGAATTCTCTGGACTGGTCGAGCCAGTACTAGGACTAGTCGAACATAATCTAAGACTAGTCGAAAAACAGACTATGCACTTATAAAGTGACTCGATTAAATTATGTATTCAAAATGACTTATCATATGGTCAGTCTAGGGTCATCATACCTTATAAGCGATATATGAACATTGAATCTTCTTTTGCTTCAGTTGGTAGTTGTTCTTTGAAGTTCATGAAGCTTGAGATCTTGACATATGATGAAGCTTGAACTTGAGACATTTCGATGCTTGAATTTGAAATATATTGAAGCTTGAGCTTGAGGTACTTGAGTTGTACTTTGCCTTAGCTTTGAGTACCAAAGTAAAGGCTATTGTCTTGCCTTAGATGAAGCTTTGAAACCTTGAACTTTGAAGCTTGAAGGAGTGAACTATCCCATGGTATTTTACTTGAACATGTATATCTCTTGATCTTGCATTTGAAGTTCTTAAGGTAAAGACCTTTCTTCTTGTACATGAGATGCACAGTCTTGAAAATGTAGATGAACTACACAAGACACAGATTCCAAGGGGTTTTGGCACTATAAAATTTGACAATCATAAGAGCTAGAAAACATAGCACTTACAGACAGTGAAATAATCAGTGATGACTTCCCAGATGAACAAGTTATGGTGATTAAATCACCAAACTCATGACAAATGTACTTTGATGGTGCTTTTCGAATGTAAGGAACAAGTACTGGGGTGATATTTATCAGTCCGCAGGGTGATTTACTGCCTTACTCTTTCACATTGGGTATTGCGTGTACAAATAATGAAGTCGAGTATAGAGCTCTTATCATTGGAATGGGGATAGCTCTAAAAATGAAAATAAAAGCACCGCAGATTTTTGGGGACTCCAAGTTGGTTATAAACCACTTGATAATAGAATTCAAACTAAGAAAACAAGAACTCTTGTCGTACTGTCGATGAACACAACAATTACTAGAGCAATTCCATGAAGTTAAAATTAAACATATACTATGATGTGAGAATGCAAGTACAGATGCTTTACCTAGCCTGGCAGCAACTTTAGCCTATCCAGATCAAAGTTCCCTTTAGGTAACAATAGAAGAAAGGATATTTTTACTATCATTTGAAATCATTAAGGAAGCCACTGAAGCATTCCCTGTATTATGTTTGGAGGTTACGATAAACGATTGGCGCCGACCTTTTGTGGATTCCTCAAATACGATATTCTGCCAGAGGACCTAGCATAAAGGTTACAGATCAAGCAAAGGTCAAAGAAATTCATTATTTGTAGCGAAGTGCTATACAGAAGATCTTATAATGAAATGCTGTTACGATGTCTGAATACGGAAGAAGCAAATCAGATATTACAAGAAGCCTATTCTGGAGAATGCAGAGCACATCAAGCCAGCCGAAATTTATTCCATCGAGTGCATCGAATGAGATATTACTGGCCCACAATGTTCAAAGATGTTATCAATTATGCGAAATGATGTCATGCATGCCAAATTCCTAACGATGTCATACATGTGCCTCCTGAAGACCTTCATCAATCGGTAGCCTCCTGGCCTTTCGCCTGGGGACTTGATGTCATCGGTCCCATAAATCTCCCTTCGTCTAAAGGAAAGTAATACATTCTGGTAGCGACAGATTATTTCTCCAAATAGACTGAAGCAGTTGCACTACGAAATGTCAAAGAAAAAGATGTTGTGAATTTCATCCGACATGCGATAATATATCATCATGACATTCCAAAAAGAATCACCACTGATAATGGCACTCCTTTTAAGAATAGAGGAATAGAGAAATTATACCAAAAATTTGGCATTCATCACTCGTTCTCAACACCTTACTATCCGCCGGCCAACGGATTAGTAGAGGCATTCAACAAAACGATTGTGAGAATACTGAAGAAAACTGTCACTAGGAATAAACGCGATTGGGACGAAAAATTACAAGAAGCTTTATCGGCTTACAGGACTACTCATTGCACTGCGACGAAAGCCACACTGTATTCATTAGTATATAGTGTCGAAGCCATCATACCCATCGAAATGCAAGTTGCATCACTTAGAGTAGTAGTACACCAGTCGATAACAGATGATGAGAATGCCAAAATAAGGCTGACCGAGTTAGATTTGCTCGATAAAAGATGCCTAGCAGCCCAACAACGATTAGAACTATATCAGGCAAGAATTTTAGCTGCTTTTGATAAAAAAGTCAAACATTGCTCTTTTAGAAAGGTGACCTGGTGCTAATGTTGAAAAAACCTATAGTGGTTACTTGAAGAACTGGAAGAAAATTTGATCCCGAATGGGACAGTCTGTATGTGATAACATAAATATATTCGAACGGAGCCTATCGAGTCGTGGATCTGAATGGAAGGGGCATCAGTATTGTAAGTGCTTATACTTAAAGCACATTTTAGTTTGTCAAATTTCGTAGTCTGGTTATGCTCATAAGCTCTACTGAAGACAAGATATCAACTTGATCAAGCATTTGGAAAGAAGGCTCAACATTTCAAAGCAAGACCTTTCATGATTCAAGGTTCAGAACACTTGAAATAGTGGGTTTGATTGTGCTAACCCATGAAAATCGCAATAACTGTATATGGTTGTTAAGGTGAACCTAGAAAACCTTGAAATAGTGAAAGCTAAAATTGCAAGGGTAGTAATTTTGGGAGTGGAGTAGGTTGCATTGAGGCACCGAACCACTATAAATCTTTTGTGCATTGTGGTGATTGGATATTATTATTTTTGCTATTGTGCTTTTCTTATTCTTTGCATTAGTTTGACATTTTGATTTCAAAAACATCGTGACATAAGGTTGTCCTACCTAAATCTTTTAGGTGTAAGGTTATCCTACGAACTATTTGATATCAAGAATTCAATACTTTGCAAAATTGTATTACATTGATTTATTATTCCACATTATATCAAAATATTTGGCATTGTCCTATTCACCCCCCCCCCCCCCCCCCCCCCCCTCTCTAGGACATCTATAGCTTATCTTTTCAAGTGGTATTAAAGTGAGGTTGCTCTTTTTGGGATTAACTTCCTATAGCTAAATCCAGAGCTATTGGAATGTCAAAATTCAATAGTCTATCCATTTTTAGGCCACCACCCTTTGATGGCTCAAACTATTCTTACTGGAAAGCTAGAATGAAGATCTTCCTCAAATCTATTGATGAAAGTGTGTGACAAGCTACCATGACCTCCAATGTTGGAAGTAGTGGGTGAAGATGGAACCAAGTCTATGAAAGTACATGTTTCTAATCTATGGACTCCAGGTCAGAAAAGCGAAAGTAGTGCTAATGCAAAAGCACTTAATGCTATCACTTGTGCTTTATCACTAGAAGAGTTCAAAAGAATCATCTCGTGTGATATTGCAAAACAAGCTTGGGATATACTTGAAATGACACATGAACGAACTAACGTTGTCAAGAAATCTAATATTCAAATCCTTACAACAAGGCTTGAAGCAATCCATATGGAAGAAAATGAATCATTCATGGATTTCTTCATTAAACTAAATGACATTGTTAATTCCATGTGGTGTCTTGAAAAAAAAAAAGTCCCTAAAAGCAAAGTGTGTGCAAAAATCCTGCGATCGCTTCCTGACAGGTTCAATTCTAAAGCCACTGCTATACAAGAATTGAGGGATACTGATACAATGAAGGTAGAAGAATTAGTAGGATCTCTACAAACCTATTAGTTGAATTTCAAAGCTCCTAGAAGTAAATCCATAGCCCTAAAATCTTCAAAATTCAAATCAAAAGATTTAGATAATGAAGAAAATGAGGATGACATGGTTATGCTTGCTAAAATGTTTTATAGGATTTTTAAAAATAAAAATAGATCTGATTTTCAAAAATCGATTGACAAAAGAAAAAGAAATTGGAAATCTAAATCTAAAGATTCTCAATGTTTCAACTGTTCTAAATATGGACATCTAGCTGTAAAATGTCCTAAGGATAAATTTAAAAGAAGAGGCATGATCACCACATGAAATGAATCATTTGAATCAAAATCTGATTCATAAACTGACAAATCAAATCATGAAACTGAAAATGATCAAAAGGTGTTTATGACCCTAGCTAGACTTACTTCCTCAAATGAAAATGAAACATCTGATTATGAAATGCTAGGAAGTGATATTGAAAATGAAGAAGATCTTCAAGTAGCCTATGATGCCTTATATAAAGAAAGTTGTAAGATTGCAACAAAAATAAAAATTCAAAAGATAGATTTGCATATTTAAAATTAGAACTTGAAAAATCTGTTTTGGAGAAATCACATTTTTCTGATTTTTTTTTTTTTTTGAGAAAACCAAACTTGAACTCAATCTAAAAAATTCTGAAATTGAAGATCTCAAAACTGAAAATAAAATTTTATTATTATAAATAATAATAAAAAAAAAAAAAAAAGAGACTTGGTATATACTCATGGTGATCCGAGACTTGAAAAGCTACTATTTACGTCTTGTCGAAGTAATAACAAATCTGGCTTGGGTTATATCAAGAGTCGTTCAGAAAAATCTAAAAATACTGCTCCTATATTTATTAAAGGTGAATCTTCAAAATCTAAAGAAGAAACTACTATGGAAATAAAGAAAAAACCCTTGTCAAAAAGCTTTTTATCAAAAAACTAAGTCCAACTATCAAAAGAAAAATTATAATCATTCTCTTACAGATAAGATAGTGGACTTACTTAAGGAGCTCTTGAAATCCAACTCTAGAACCAATAGTGTAAGTAAAAATAAAGAAAAATCTTACTCTCAAACTAATCATGTTATTAAAGATCCTCCTAAACCCAAAATCATATTGAAGTGGGTTCCAAAAAATAAGTGTCTTGTTATCCACACAGCTTTCAAAGCTAGTAGTCATTCAAGATGGTATCTGGATAGTGGATGCTCTAAACATATGACAGGTGATAAGGCGATACTTTCAAACATCAATCACATTGATGGAGGACCAGTAACATTTGGAGATGGCAGTAACTGCAAAATCAGCGGATGAGGTAATGTAAAACTTCCCAATCTTCCTGTTTTTAAAGATATTTTATATGTTGAAGGTTTGAAACACAATTTTCTAAGCATATCTCAAATATATGATAATAATCATAGTGTTAAATTTTCTGATCACAGATGTGAAATACTAATAATCAAGGTCATATAATATTAAATGGTCGAAGAACCTCTGAAAATTGTTATATCATTGATGAATCATGTTCCACAAGTCACTCTTGTTATATGGTCCAAACAGACAAAACTAAGTTATAGCATCAACGTCTTAGACATGTGAACTTTAGAGATCTATATAAACTTAGCAAGAGAGATCATCTTCGAGGCTTACCCAAGTTTTTTTTTTTTTTAAATTGAAAAAGAAAATATGTGGTGCCTGTCAAATAGGCAAACAAATTAAGAGTAGTCACAAGAAGGTAAACTCCTTAACCACATCTAGACCCCTCGAATTACTTCATATGGACCTTGCTGGACTAACCTGAACAGAGAGTAAAGGAGGTAAAAATTACTTTCTAGTTGTAGTTGATGACTACACTAGATATTCATGAGTAGCCTTCTTAAGAGAAAAGTCGGATGCTTTTGACGAAGTCAAAAAATTATTTAACCGCATCCAGACAGAAAAAGAACTACCTGTGAAAAAGATAAGAATTGATCATGGAACTGAATTTCAAAATAGCAATTTTGAGAAGTTTTGTAATGACCATGGAATATTACATGAATTTTTCGCTCCTAAAACTCCTCAAAAAAATGGTATAGCTAAAAGGAAAAATAGAGTTCTATAAGAAATGGAGATTGTTATGCTTAATAGTAAAAAATTAGCAAAAATTTATGGGCTGAAGCTGTCAACACTGCTTGTTATATTATTAATAGAGTATATGTAAGAGCAGGTTTAAATAAAATGGCTTATGAACTCTGGTTTAACAAAAAACCATCAGTAAATATTTCTGTACTTTCGAAAGAAAATATTTCATTTTACGAGATAGGGAACATCTGGGAAAATTTGAAGCAAAAAGTAATGAAGGTATTTTTCTAGGGTACACTCTAAATAGTAGAGTATATCGTGTCCTAAATAAAAGGATCGGAGTAATACAAGAATCCATAAATGTAGCAATTGATGATCAAACTATCACTCCAGTTGATAAACATGATGATGAGATTATTATATTCAATCAATCAGCACCTTCATCAAAATCAGATACAATTGAGAATAGACTAGTCAAAGATCATTCGACTAATGAAATTCTTGGTAACCCTCACACTGGTGTTCAAATCAGAAGACAAGTTGAAAACATTTGTAATCATGTATGCTTCACTTCCTAGATAGAAACATCAAATGTAAATGAAGCCTTAGCTGATGAAAATTGGATTTTAACTATGCAAGATGAACTAAATTAATTTGTCAGGAATGATATTTGGTATCTAGTTCCTAGACCATATAACAAACATGTGATTGGAACTAATGGATATTTAAAAATAAATCTGATGAATTTGGGAATATTTTAGTACAAGGGTATACTTAAATTGAAGGAGTCGACTATGATGAAACTTTTGTGCCAGTCGCTCGTCTTGAATCCATCAGACTATTTATCTTCATCGCATGTCATAAAAACTTTAAAATTTATCAAATGGATGTTAAAGGTTCTTTTTTAAATAGTGATTTAAATGAAGAAGATTATGTAGAACAACCTAAAGGTTTCGAAGATCCTAAACTTCCTAATAATGTATATTGTCCTAAAAAGGCCTTGTATGGAATAAAACAAGCTACTATAGCCTGGTATGAAAAATTGACAAAATTTCTTCTCAGTCAAAATTTTAAAATGGGCAGTGTTGATAAAACTCTATTCATCAAAAGAATTAATGAGGAGTTGTTGATTGTTCAAATATATTTAGATGATATTATCTATGGATCAACAAATGTTAACCTTTCTTTTAAGTTTGCAGAGTCTATGAAATCAGAATTTGAGATGAGCATGGTGGGAGAACTGAATTATTTTCTTGGACTTCAAGTGAAACAACTTAAAGATGGAATTTCATATCTCAAACCAAGTATGTGATAAACTTAGTTAAGAAATTTGGATTTGAGAATGGTAAAAACTTTACTACTCACATGGCTACAACACTCAAATTATCTAAAGATGACACAGGTAAAAGCATTGATCCTCATCTTTACCGTAGTATGATTGGTAGTTTCTTGTATTTAATAGTTAGCAAACTTGATATCTCTTTCAGCGTAGGCGTATGTGCCAGATATCAATCTAACCCTGAAGAATCTCATCTAGTTGTAGTAAAAAGAATAATTAGATATGTTACCAGTATTGTCAATTTGAGTTTATGGTATCCTCATGATACATCTTTACAAATTACTGGATATACTGATGTTGATTGGGCATGTAACATCCCGAAAATCGGAGGTCGAGTAGTAACTCAACTCTCGAGTTCCAGAACATCACTTATGCAACATAGATAATGATGATTAAATGTTGTCTGCATTAATGTAGTGAACATGAGTGAGATTAAGCCAAACAGCATATCATACTCCAGAGACAGTTAAATTGCAAGCCGAAGATTGTGATAGATATATAAAATATATAAAAACTGTGGTGAGTCTCCAGAGTGTGATAACATCACCAGGTTAAATAATTACAAGTATAGTTCCAAAATATACCAAATGTGTAAGTGTAATGGCTTCTATCCCAAGTACCATAGCCCCGTCAATACAATACCAGGTCTTCATAAACCTGACAAAGAACTACATATAGGAGAACTCCTCCACATCACAATAGTCTGGCTCTGCTTCATAAGCATCGCCATCACCTGAAACTCAACAAATCTGGTTGGTGTGTACAACACCGTCCCGTAACGTGGGAGTGAGTGATCAACTCAGTGGAACAGTAAAGCATAGGTTAACATGTTATCAATTCAGTCAAGCAGTAATGATAAAGCAGTAAAATCAAACACTCCTAACTACTCTTATTAATGTAAGTATGAATGCAGTCATGATGTATGCCCTTACCACACCCTCCCTCATGCGACACCATCTTACGTTCACGGCATGCTTTCATCCCTCAGTGCTCCACATCTTCCAGGCACATGCAATGCATGATGAGCATGATTACCGAGTATTTATTAGTCCACTTCAAACAGCAGGATTGGGAAACTAAGGTACCTCCCTTGTATCATTCCCAAATATGATCCATTCTAGGGCCGTCAGTCCTAGTTAATCTCAGACGATGGTGTATTTTCTAGGTCACTGCAAAGGCTGCCAGGGCTGTTACGTACAAAGGTTACACCACTCCCCCATCACCTCTTTAACGATTCATCACTATACAGAAACAGGCCTAGTTCATACTCTATACACCGCGGCAAAACTCTAAGGCTCACCGCAATTTCAGAGTATGCTCGAGGTCACTACAAAGGGCTGTCAGGGCTGTTACGTACAAAGGTTACACCGCTCCCCCATCACCTTATCAATGTAGGCCGACAGCACGAATATAGTGTCCCATACCACCAAAATTGGCTCACGAGTCTGGTTACTCACTGGTCACTACGAGGAGGCATGTGGCCCCAGCGTAGGCCGACAGATGGACCACGGTGTCCCATACCACCATGCCCAGCTCATGAGTCTTAGCGGATCGAGGTACCATGGTTAAAAGGGATTTCACTGGTAAGTTTGGTACCCTAGGTTCAAGCAATAGCGTCCAAACATGGTGAACATACATTAGACAGATCGGGTTACTTGACGAGCTTGGCTAGCTCGAGCGCATAACAAGTTGAACGACATGAAGTGCATAAGCACTTCGCGTGGCCAACCACTATCGCCAACAGAAGTATGACTCGAGTTCGTCGAACACATCTCACATGGCAAATGAATCACAACCACGAATTTAATTCTGGTACCGATTGTCTGGACTATGATCATAGCCCCAAACACAATCAATTGCAGATAGATAAAGCAGTAGTGGATCAAGATTCAACTCATACAATCAAGGTCTGGTATTATCCGTTTAGGGCTGCAAGGGCTGTTGCACGCACTCGTTGCTCCACTCCCCCATCACCCATGACGGATCATACAACGTAAACATGAATTTAAGCATATGCATTACATAGATAAAATCATACAATCAGTTGAGCATGTTATGAAGCATAACACAAGCATGAGTTTGTACATATTCAATTCCTAATCACACAGCTATCCAAGGAATTATACACATAGTTAAAGGAGTTGAGAATCATATCTCAACTCCTTTATACATTACAATTTACTAACTACTACTCATTCAGACATTTCAACAAACACTTTAGAATACATACATCAACATACATGACATATGTTGGTCACATAGGCATTAGGCCAAATCCTTTCACTAGGGAGTCACCCTAATCATAACACGCATACACCCACGACGGATAGTCATAGCAAGCAGGAATCCAAGTTCCATATTTATTCAGTCATTTCCACAAACACTTGGGCCACACATTTTAGCATATATAGTGTATATTGGCCGTGGCGTGATTTAGGGCAAATCCTTTCGTCAAAGGGGGATCGCCAATACAACAATCATATATCCATGACCATTAGTCATGGCGAACATGAATGAGAATTCTATACTCATTCAGTCATGTTCACAAACACTTAGAATACACTATTACAACATACATAGTGTATGTTAGCAAAACATGTATTAGGGCTATCCTTTCGCCAAGCAAGTATTTTATCCATGTATAATGTATTCATACAACAAATAATCATGGCAAATACATCTCCAAAATTTATACGTATACGGTACTTTCTAGAATACACAATTTCAACATACATAGTGCATATGAGCAAAACATGTATAGGGCGAGTCCTTTCGCCAAACAAGTAATTTATCCACATATAATATATTCATACAACAATTAATCATGTCAAACACATTTCTAAAATTTGTACGTATACGGTACTTTCTACAAATACCTAGAGTATGTAGAATTCCATATTTTTCATCTTTAATCGAAACGGAAAACAGACAGCACTTTGTACATGTGCAACTGCATGCAAATTATGAATCTATCATTATCTGACATTGAAAGCGTTGAAAACCATAACCTATACACCTAAAGTCTGCACCTTTTGTTGTAGAATTGTAACGGATCCGATAGGTTTGTTAAGCTTCCGTATTCGGCAGTTTGGCAACTATAAAATGAAATAGGTTAGCTATTTCATAACCTACAACTATCAAAACCCCAAAACAGATTAGGGTTAGGGTTTCTTACCTAGAAACGGAGCTGGAATAGCCGGGAAAGTGATAAGAACGGAGTGGTGGAGCTCGTGGAGTGGCAGGGAAACATGGCAGGGAGATTCTCCCACATCTCCCACACTTTCTCTCTCTTTTCTCTCTTATCTCTCTAGGGTTTCTCTCAAATTCGTATGGCTGCAATGAGAGAGGGTTTAAGGTCCTTATATAGCCTAAAAACTCACCGAAATAGACTCCAGGTCAAAGTATACTTAGGTTATAACCAAAGCGGACCTGTTTCAGCTCAACGGAGGACTTCTGACGGGCCTCCTTGAGTCAAAGGTCGGACTTAAGCTCACAAACTATGGATCTAGGTTCTATTAAGTTTTCGTTCCAGTAGGGTTCTCAGATCACTCGTGGCAGACCAGTTTCAGTTCAACGGTCAGCGGACTCGATCGAAGATTCCGAGTACATGGATATGTGTATGAAATTTCTCCTGATCCGAGGGTGTAATTTGGTCTGATTCTGATGGTCTGGTTGCTTAAAACTGATCTGCAAGTGAGAGGTGTTAGATTACTATTTGAGATATTTTATTTTGAGTTAATTTCACATTTCTCACACTCTTCACTCCGAGCTCAAGCGAATAGCGCTGGGACACTGGCTGGATTTGATTTCCGAGATGGTTGTCAAGCCCAGCGAGGCGGTCCTAAGTCCTTAACCTCGTATTATTCGGACTCCCAATGTGCGGTCTAGATCTAATACGGAGTTTCAACGTGCTCCCGAGAGCAATTGGGTAATGAGTTTGATCCGAGATTTTAGGATAACCTAGCGTCAATGATTCTACAAGTTTTAGGTCTTGCAGATCGTATTTAAAGCAATTCTAGCGGATTTCGTAGCTAATCTAGTTTTGCACGTAATTACTTTGTCTCATTTCTAAAGGATTTAGTCCTATAAGATTTCTGTTTGAGGTGGTACTTAGTCCTTTGTAGTTTGTATATAAAGTGATCCAAGTTATACTACTTAGCTAGTTTAAGATAGTGCCTAGGGTGAAAGTACTTAAAAAAATTGAAAGATCAAGGTGGTGAAGGGTGGGATTTGTGAAGAAAATGGTTTGAAAAGGGATTTGAGGCTTTAATTGAGTGTTTGAGAAGTTAAACCTGTGTTAGGATTGACCCATCGCCTAAGGACGTCTAATTCCAGGTTGGGAAAAATTTGGGCTGTTACAGGGCAGGTAATGTGGATGATAGTAAATCCATAAGTGGTGGATGTTTTTACATCGAAAATTGTCTTGTCTCTTGGATGAGCAAGAAGAAAAACTCAATATCATTATTTACTATTGAAGCTGAATATGGGGGAAGGCCCCGTTGCTAAGCTGGTAGTTCATCTTTCCCTTTAGAAAAATAGAGCTAAGGATAGTTGCCTTGATGACTCCCTTGGCGCATTAAGGGGAGTGGATCGAAGGGGACCTCAAAATTAGGGGCATACGTCAGACTTCGTTGCCGCGGCTTTTGGAGGAGCGGAACCACGCCCTTAAGTAAGACAGACAAACCGGCTTTGACGCCTCCGCTTGCTCCTCCGCTCGCTGGTCTCGCTCTGGCAGCTAGGTTAGGCAGCTGGTAGGGTGGCCCGTTAGTACAGGGAAGTACTTGTTACGGCTGGAAATGCATGCACATAATTAATGTGGATGAAAAGGATGTTAGCGGACTATCGTATTGATCAAGAAACAATGCATTTATACTGTAATAATACCACTGCAATAAATATATCCAAAAATCCAATTCAACATTCTCGCACTAAGAACATTGATATTCGATATCATTATATCAGAGAATTGGTTGAAAGCAAGTTTGTTATACTTGAATATATTAATACTGAAAAACAGCTTGCAGATATTCTGACAAAACCTCTTGATAGTGTTAGATTTTTTAATTAAAAAAAATGATATTGGTTTATGCAGTGTTTCTTAATTAATTATTCTATAATGTAATTTGTTGTTTTACATTTTTTTGCTTTAATATAATAATGTTTATTCATGTCATTTAAAAAAAATGATTTTTTCGGCCAATGCTGAGCTGATCGCTTGATTCGACCAGCCGAGGACGTGTTCGGGCTAGTTAAACCGTGCAGAATTGGGTTTTATTGGGATTTTTTTTCAAAACCCTCATTTCATTCTCATCTTCTTCGGTCAACCCGTGGATTCCTTTGGCCAACCCATCACTCTAGTGTTCTTATAAGTGAATATTTTTTAGTTTCCTTCTAGATTTAAGTTCTTTGTTGTGCATTATTATAGATTTTAACATCTTTCTTGAATCTGGAACCTTATTTTGTTGTGTTTTTGGTAGAAATCTGATCTAGATCTTTTTCTTCCATATATTGGTATTCCTTTTGCAAATCTAGTCATTTTCTGTCATGGCATCTCACTCTAAGCATACTGTGTGAGGCCCTCAAACTAATTCTTCCTCTCGATCTGCTAATCGGGTTGTGCGCTCTATCCGTTTGCCCGAAAATGATCCAGAAAATGTGCAGGATTTTCGTACCCATAATATTGTCATTGAGCACACCATTAATACAAATCATATTGTCGAATTTGATCTTGTAGAAATTTTATCCACGATAGGATGGGATAAGATTTTTGCGTGGGGTGGTGCGACATATCGGTCTATCACAAGGGGGTTGTATGCATCAATAAATACTGCGTCTTTAAAACACTTAACATTTTCCATTCAGTTTTTGGAAGACAGTTACTATTAACCCCTCCATCATATCATCTATCTTAGATATTGATATGGCGGAAGAAGGGATCTCTATTCTACTAATCTTTAAAGATATGTACCAAACGGAAAGAGAGTCTTTCACTAGGGAGTTACGTGGTTTTAATGCAACCTGGCGTAACCATAACTCGCTCCCCACCTATAATCTTCTTTGAAAATATCGTGTCATGCATCGTATTTTCAATTCGAATGTTTATCCTCGTGGTGGGAATAAGACAGACCTTACTCCCTATATGATGCATATTCTTCATTAAGTTGTTTGTGGTATCTGTATCTGTCTTCCATCTTTGATCACCTATCAGATCATCCAGTAACGTCTTCATCCTCATCATGGCTCTATTCCTTTTGCATATCTCATGACTTTCATTGCATTGCGTTATAATGTTCAAATCCCTGCAACTGAAGCACCAGAGTCTGTGCTCCCGTTTGGTAATGCTAGTCTCAACATGATGCAACTTGAACTAAGGCTTGAGCAGCGAGGAGATCAGGAAGGTGTTCTTGAAGAAGATGTCAATATAGATGATATCTTTGCAGATCTGGAAAAATCTGATGATACCAATGACTCAGATTTTCAACCCTCTCAGTTCTTAGAGAGGTTTGATAATTTAGAGAAGAAGGTGGATGGCTTACATGTTTCTCAAGAAACATTACTCCAAACTCAGAAACAACAAATGAAGTACATGAAAAAGTACTTTCATCGTTTCAACATGAGTCTAAGGATTAATGACCCTGACATGTCAGCACCATCCTCCTCTAGTTCTGACTGATTTCAAATACTCTTGGTATGTAATAACTTAGATATATTCTTACTTTTGCTAAGATACATCTGGATATGACACGATTTTATGCTTACTTTATGCTACTAAATCCTTATGTTATTTGCTCTTTTTTTACTATATCCTCTTGTGCTTCATTGATTGCTTCTTCCTTTATCAACTTCTGACAAAAAGGGGGAGAAATATATTTGTTTATGGATGTGGATATGGATGATATGAGATCAATCATCATTTCTCTCACGTTTATGAGCACACACATATTTGCATGCACTCTATAAACTATATTTTTTTAGATATGACTAAGTGCTCAGGGGGAGTGATACAGATGCATAATCTCAGGGGGAGTAACAAGATTAATAGTGTCAACTCAAAAGATTTGTGTTGTTTGAGATGTTGTAAAATGTTATGCTAAGTTGTATTGTTGCTTAAGTGAGTTTTGTCACGAATTTGACAAAAGGGGAGATTATAAGTGCTTATACTTAAAACACATTTTAGTTTGTCAAATTTCGTAGTCCGGTTATGCTCATAAGCTCGACTGAAGACAAGCTATTAACTCGATCAAGCATTTGAAATGAAGGCTCAACATCTCAAAGCTAGACCTTTCATGATTCAAGTTTCAGAACACTTCGTATGAGTCAACCTACAGGTGGTATAAACCTAGTTTGGCCATAGGTTAAGTGTATTTCACTAATGCATATTTAGAATAATATTTTATATTAAATACACTCAAGTTAGGCCAACCCGAAGTCCGATTCGGCCAGCCTAACCTATTAGGCCAACCCTACATTATTCGGTAAAAAAGACAAATCTGAAAAGATCTTTTTGCGGTAGATTCGGCTAGCCCAACCTGGGGTTCGACCAGCCCAAGGTAGTTTCGGTCAAGTTTCCAACAATGGAACAAAATCGGATCTTGGACTAGTTAGGCTAGCTGAACATGGGCTTAGGCTAGCCGAAGATTTGAAAGATTTTATCCCGTGATTTCCATATTCTGATTGGAACATAATCTTTAAAGTTCAGCAGCCGAACTGAATCTTGGGCCAGCCAAACTACACAGATCCTTGGCTATAAATAGAGGCTTTCTCTTACTCTTTAAATCATAAAAATTCATAGTCTTATATTGTGTTGTAAAGAGAGATCCTTCTAGCCTCCTTAAGTTATTTGTGTTGTAATTCATATTTTATTATTAGCTTATTCTATTCTCATTCTCAAAGTTAGATTAAATTGTTTTTAATAGAGTAATCCATACTCTGCTTTGAGAAAAGGGAGAATCGAATCTGCAATAATAGGGTTTCATTCATTTCATAAGAAATCTATTAGATCCCTTTATATCTTTTTAGGCTTAACTCATACAACGACTTCATCAACATCCCAAGAAGAAGATTGTTGCATTCATGCTATAGCTACGACTTCGACTCGCCAAATCGAAGATAAGTATTGTCTTATAAATTATTTTAGTTTGGGTTTTTTTTTTAGATGGCCCAAAAATCTCAACGGGTTTGTTTGTGGTGATCCCATAAAATCACAAAGTGGGTTTGATTGTGATAGCCCATGAAAATCGCAATAACTGTATAAGGTTGTTAAGGTGAACCTGGAAAACCTTAAAATAGTGAAAGGCAAAATTGCGAGGGTAGTAATTTTGGGAGTGGAGTAGGTTGCATTGAGGCACTGAACCACTATAACTCTTTTGTGCATTTTGGTGATTGGATATTATTATTTGTGTTATTGTGCTTTTCTTATTCTTTGCATTAGTTTAAGATTTTGATTTCAAAGACGTCGTGACATAGGTTGTCCTACCTAAATCTTTTCGGTGTAAGGTTGTCCTACAAATTATTTGATATCAAGAATTCAATACTTTGCAAAATTGTATAACATTAATTTATTATTCCGCATTATATCGAAATATTTGGCATTATCCTATTCACTCCCCCCCCCCCCCCAGACAACTATAGTTCGTCTTTTCAGGTAATACCTGTTAATGCTCACTTCATCACGATATATTATCTCTGACGATTGTTGTGGTTTTGATTTCAAAGATTATTGAACATAATCCTTCCCAATCAAAAGGGGGCAAGACAAGAAAAATGATGAAAAGCCTAAAAAGGCAAATGCCATGTATTCTTCTTCATATACAAATGAATAAAAGAGAGACTCTCAAGTTCAAGCATATTAATATTATCGCCGATCATTGCCAAAATTAATATTATCGCCGATCATCGTCAAAATCAATACTATCACCGATTATCGCCAAGCGCCGATGATTATTGTCAAACTGATATTATCGCCATCGCTAATTGTTGCTAACCGCTATTACAAAAGCCATTATTGTCAAATTGATATTATTGCCAAGTTGATACACTATTTTTAACATAAGTATTATCAAGATATTATTATCAACATTGGCAATATATCATTTATCGACTTATCATCCACGGCAGTGGCGATGGGTATTTATCATCTACGGCAGTGGAATGCTATGCATAAGACCTACCACAATTGGCGATATATCAAGTATCATGCGGGTAGCAATGAGAAGCCAGTGGCCCTAAAACACCTGTATAGGCCATCACATGCTTAGACCCATGTGGGCAGCAGATGGAGCTAGCTACTAAGAGCCATGAGCGGCCAAAGTCCATAATGGTCATTCACGCGTGAGACTAAGCTATTTGTACAGCTTGTGATAGCGTCACAAGGGAATATGAGAGAAAATGCCCTCTTGTGAATAGGTCCAACCTTGCAGACGAAGAAAAAACAGGTTGCAGTATGTGCTCTTTGGCTTGTCTATAGATAAGCCAACCATGCATAAGACCCCCCAGATTTCTGGTTTGATTCTAGTAGAAACTCATGAGGACGGGTCTTTAAAATAAATTACCCCCTCATCGATGGACTGACATCCTTTAATTTGGTATCCTAAGCTAGCCTTGCGCGCCCCATGAACTCTAAAGAGTTACTGTGGCCAACCTTGTGTATAAAACCCACCGAGTTCACTGCCCCTGGTAGCTTCACTAGGCCCCTCTAATAGACAGCGATTTGTGAACTCCCCTACGGCAATAAGTCCAGTGAACTTATAAGAGTTACAGAGATCATTCATGTAAGACCCGACTCCAACCACTTATGAGTCTAAAAAACTATGCCTGTTCTACTAATCAAGAGCTTAAATCGTGTGAAATTAACTAAGATTGAAAATTAGCTCCACCTACTAGAAAAAATGCCATGTAGGTGACATCATACTAACAATCACGAATAAGTTGTAAATTTACTAGCATGTGTTATCAAAGTATGTTTGCAAGAACCGATAAGACAAAAGTCATGCAAATATATGTTTAATTATTTCTAATATACTTACGAAATTCTTCGAACAACCAAAAGTCATTTATGATATGTGAACATGAAATTACATTAGATGCAAAAAGAAAATTTACCAATCTTCTGATATTCCTAATGCAATCATATATTTTTGGAAATCCTGTTTCAATTGAACTTCAGCAGCCGCATTGTCTAACTCCGCATTGACAACAAGTTTAACGTGATCAGGAACATCATACAATTCTTGTTTCAGGGAGGCTATGGCTGCTTCATCTTTCGAAATTTTTGACTGTTCCAGATTAGTTATTCGCGTGATATCTTCATTGTCGGCTTCAAGCTTGCTAGTATTCAGATCTACTTCACGTTGTTGAGTCCCGAGATCGGAGATCTGTTGTTTAAGACTCGAAATCTTCTCACCAATAACCAATGAAGAATGTTTAGAGGCCTTCACTTGTTCGTGGAGGAATTTGGATTCTTTATTATACCCCTAAATTTTCATCATTGCCCTCACAAACTTGTCTTCAAGTTATAGCAACTCCTTCTGACGAGCAAGTATTTCAGGGGCAATGGTTATATCTCGAGTGGACTCCAACTTACGAAGTGTGGCACAAAAATGAAAGAGAGAGATTCGCGCAAAGGAAAGATATTTATCTTCACCATCCTCGTAGCATTGTCTAAAGATGCTAATGCTATCTCCAAATCTGGCCATTGTGTTGGATCTTTGAAAATATACACGGCTGTTGATAAAGAACCTTTTAATAAGACCAATGCATGGGGAGGAATCTTCTCTAAAGATATTATATTTGAGACAGTGGCAACGGAGTTGGAGCTTGCAGAGCCACTAGAAACAAGGCGAGCTACAAAATATACATATAATAAAGTATTAATTGGAAGAGAGTTTATGAAATATCATTGTAAAATAAGAGATTAAATAAGTATAACTGCAATCAAAACCACTGGAGTGGGGGCTGGTATCTTTACAGATTGCATTCTCTCTGGAAGGGATGAAGGGCCAGGCATGTCCGAAGCCATATCAGCAAAAGATGGCGCTCTAGCCTCAGTACTAGAAGCAACTGTAGTCAAAGTTGTAGTATCAACTGGCTCTGTTGGAAAAATTATTTCACAAGCCACTATGCTAGTTTTAACTAAAGGTACAAGAGATGTTTTAGCTGTTCTAGTAGAACGTGTACCGGAAATAGGAGCGGTCATGACAGTTTAAACTGCACCAGTAGAGGTTAGAAGAGTCTCTGGAACTGTTGAAGTATCGATGTTGTACCTGAAAGTATCGTACGTGGGAGAGGGGAATAATTGTTACTAAATAACATAGTCAAGTCGACCTTGGGTACATCTTCATATTCTTCAGAATCAAGAGGCTCTTCCTCTTCGTCAGCTTTTGTAGCCATTATACGAGGAGCAACGACATCTTGAGGCATTTCTTCGTCTATTTCAGTAGCTGTAACGACATGCTCTTCATCACTGATCTCCACCTCTCCTTCTTCTTCTTCATCTATGTTCAATTCACCCTCTTCTCTTGAGTCACCAGAGGATGATTCACTCCCAATAGAAGAAGATCTACTAGAGGAGGATTCTTCATCTTCTTCCTTTGATGATGACGAAGATGATAATGAATCTTGAATCAGTTCTTCAATAACTACTTGTTTTCCTTTCCTCAGAGATCTTATCTTATCAGCAGGGGCGGGTTCCTCCGTGGTAGCAATCATAGGACAGATAGAAGACCTAGCTCAGGTTTGCGATCTGGTGACCGAAGATAATGAATCTATACAAACAGCCTGAGATGACAAATCTCTACGATCAGATGTGATTGAGGGACAGATGGAGATACCCATTGAGGTTCAGAAGGTCTGACAGTCGTTGGAGTGGGGGATGGAACAATAGACGTAGGGATTTGAGAAGTCTCTGTAGCACCTGTGGTGTCTTTCTGACTAGTATGCCTTCTTTGAGTTTTCAAATACTCTAACAGAAATTCATGAGCAATCCAACCCTCAAGGGTATTGGCAGGTTCGATTTGACGAATTGGATCTTCAAGAGAAATTTTCACACAGGCCTCACTAGGGGCAGGGGCAGGGGCACGATCCCGTTCAACAGAGTGTCCTACCCCTTCTATGAGATTGCGTTTTCTGATCTTAGGAGCGGGTACCCATATAAGAGAATCTACCAGCATACATCGACGAATCAAGAAAGATTGGTGTGACCACCATCTCATTCATGGATATGTTGTACGGAAAAAGAATCCGAAGCCAGGAATGATGAATTTTGAATTAATACGCGTTGCAAGTAATTGTCTCCAAACTAATCCCCAATTGTAAGGCCCTACACTATAACTCCTCATGGCACGGGTCACTACTTTAGGGTGCTCAGGAATAGTTTGATCATATCCAAATTGTCAGGCAAATCCGCTTGGATAGTAGGGCTCTCTCCAGAATTCGCTACCTTCTCTCATGGGCAGACTGTTAAACCGTATTGAGATGAAGAAGGCTCATTCAGCCGGAGGAAGATCTTCACCATCGAGTGTCTCATGATTTACAATATATTTGGAGAATGAAAATTGATAGAAGTAAATAACATTGGTTGCTTCAATCATATCAATCAACCATTCATATGTTCTTATCGGCATCAACCACTTTTGATAATGACATAATGGGATGCGTGAAGGATGGACATAAGCTTTCTCTAGGTCGTCATATGTCCAGGGAAAATAGACACCTAGCCACCCGGAGAAGTAATGCCATGGTGTAAATGCTGAACTGGCTCCGACAAATGGATTCTGAGGGTGAGTGGCCACATCGCCAAAAACCCTATACAACGAGCAGAGAACAGAGGGTGCTAATGAATATTTTCGACCTTCTGCTAGTCCTCCTGCAACAACAAATATGGAGGGTTTGATGACATCAGCCCATTTGGAACTTGGGAGCACAACTATGTTGAGCTAGTATGCAAGAAAGGCTGCCAGTCCACCCTTAGCAGTATATTCTGAGGAATTCTTTATTCTACGACGAGCATTCTCCAAATCATCAAATTGGTTATTTTAGAAACTGCAAAAAAAAAAGGTAAATAAGGCAAATGTTGGTAAAATACATGAATTCATGATAGGAGTTGAAGACTATACCGTAGCCCTTGAGAAAAGTGAGCCAACCAAAGAAACTGGGGAATTTTCTTGATGTTAGGAAATTTGGACATTTCTCTAAACAATTCAACTGAAGTGTTAGACACCAACACTTATCTTTTAAAAGGTGAAAAATGTGAAAACTCTTCATTTGTGGGGATGTATTCGTCGTAGAAACAACCTGTAATGGGAAGCCCTATCATCTTGTGTAAGTCCCAGAGAGTAATACTGACTTCACCTAGAGGTAGGTGGAAAGAATTGGTGGTGGGACACTGGTAGCTAAGGAACCCCTTGTAAATCATAGGGTCCTTATAGAAGTATTCAGAAGTAGCTTCGATAACGCCGTAGAGACCAACTTCTGTCAATACAGCAAAGTGTTTGTTAAGAATCGCTTTAACCCAGTCAATATAGTAATTGTGTGAGGACAAGAACCGCATGTGCAAAATTCTTCGTTTCCCCACAAAGATCTCCTGTCTCTGAAATGTTGACGTACTGTTTCATAGAAGGTCATAGGAAACAGTTCATGGGGGTTGTAGTAAGGAATGAGGAATCGCATCGGATGAATGTCACCAACTTGCTGTTTCGATCTTCTCTCTAACAAGATACCCTCTAGCAACCTTGGTTCTTTCATAGACCAGTTTGGGGTATACATCATCCTGCTCTGGGTCATCCGATCTTTGGGCTCACTTTGAAGAATAGAGAGATAGAGACGAATGTTCAAAGGAATCACGATCAACACATTTCTAAAAGGGCTATTAAATTTTATGATGCCCTCCTAGACTTTTACAGTGTCCCTTCCTCTTCTTGTGCTCTTTGATATTCACTTGAAGTTCTTAATTCTTCAATTTGTTACGCTTCTTTTTGGAGAAAGAGAGTGGCGGTGTATCTTCTCTGAACGGGTGATATCAATGCAAAGATTGGTTGTTGATTTCAGCCATGTCTCCCAGTCAGTCTCTTGTCCTTGCTTTGGAGGTCCTGTTAGATCTCCAGCAATGATGGCTTTGCATATCGGCCAAGATAACGCTTGAATTATGTCAGAAAAATCGAGGACGGATAAAACAGGTTCTTTAATATAGGCGGGATGTTTTTTGGTGACTTTGATTCTCTTCCTTGGCCGATCTTCATGGGTAAGGGGGGAAGAAGTAGGTTCAGGAATTGAAGAAGGTGTAGGAGTAGAAGAAGTAGGTTCAGAGATTGAAGAAGAAGGTGTAGGAACAGGAGAAGAAGATTCAGGAATTTGAGAAGGCGTTGGGGAGAATGGAAGGCTAACACGGGAAGGCTGGCTAGTTGGCGGTTCTATTAGACAGAAAGTCCTTTTGGTGAGAGCCATGTCTGAAAAGATTGAAATTTGGTTAATTCTAAGAAGCTGGAAATTTGGCTAAGTCCAGGAAGATTGAAGAGATTTGGGCAGAATTTCAGAACAAAGGGAAATTGCACTAAGTACAGATGAGTTGCACGACAATAGAGTTGCGTGAGAATGAAGTTGCGCAACCCAGTGAGTTGTGCGAGAATGAAGTTGCGCGACCTAGTGAGTTGCGTGAGATTTGAGTTGCGTGGTAAGGTTTCTCTGATTAGAAGAAGAATTCAGAAATGAAGAAATGATTGGAAATGATGGGTATCATGCCCCAAACTCAGGGATCGGGCTCACAAAATTCTCGATCGCCAAATTCGACGCCGACAGCCTCCGTAGTACCCCATTCTCGGCTCCTGGCACCCATATACCAGGTTCCGATCCTGGGATCCTATAAGGAGGATTTTTGACATAAATTTGTTTCATAAGAAGCATAACCATAAGCATAACCCACAACAACAACAAGAAACATCACCACATATCCACTATAATAAAAAAAAACTTTGAGTACAATGTATAAAAGGAAATACAATATTGATATCAAGGGCTCCAGAAACTCAGCGGCATGCTCCTGACTCAGTATTGCTGCGGCATCCTAGCGTCACCTGCACACAACGATCATGCATAAGCTTATGGAAAGCTTAGAGGGTGGTGTAAGCGTGTGCGCAAGGTAAGTACCAAGTATGCAATATCAGAGTAATGCGGAAACATGCTAGTAAATGCATGAATGTTATCAGCCGTAACAAGGCTATGCGATGTAAGGCCTATATGGCCAATGCCATATGCGAGATACAACTCAAGCATACCAATCCTCATTTGAATCCACATAACAATACAGCTCGTCTCTGGAATATCACCGGGGTCTAGTACACTCTACACCAGATCGCCGCCCCAACTGGCCGCATAACCATGTAAGTGGAAGAGACCTCACCATCCACCTAGCCAGTAGTCAGCAAATATCTACCCAGCACGTCGATGTTGGATCCATTTACGAGCTGGTCAAACTCAGCCTAACCTTGCCCCCTACCCTCGGGTGGGTAAGGCCACACCCCCTTCTAACCGACCCCGACATAGTGAGAGGCGCGGCCTAATGGAATTCGGCACTCGAGCACTCATGCATCCACTCGGTCTCAACATTGGAGCATTCTCTTGGTACCATAAGGGTTTAGGGACTTTCACCCAGGGACATCCATAGCACCCTAATGCTAGCAATAAGTATTTTCGGTATCCAATCCTGTCATCCACGTTATGCCTGTGGAGGCCACAACCCTGATATCACTAGGGCATACAGTGATCATATCACACAATGCAAGATGCATGAGTCATACGATCCAGTCATGCATAAATTCCGTGTACACCGTGCGCTCACGTGAGGCAACTCCGTCTCTCAGGAAGTCCTATAATCAGTCTGCCCAATGGCATATGCTATGATCAATCATTCCTCATAACAAGCATACAAATGATACGCATGGGCATGTATCATAATGTTATGCTAACACATACTCAGTGTGTATACTAACATAGTCATAATTGATAATCGGCCTATATATAAGGCAGGGTCCATAGAAGGATAACAGATCTAATCCATAACATTAAGATCGGTCCTCCATGGTGGATATACCAAATCCGATACCACAGATCCTTCCATCTACGGTGATGATGTACTCTCCTCATGTCAATGATGGGCCTAGATGGCCTACTCATATCATGATTAAGCCTAAGAACAAGGAGTGGGTTTCCTCACCCGTTCCATTACGTAGCAATCTGGGCTTCCTAAAGGCCCAATAAGCACAAGGTGGGCCTTACAAGGCATGGTGGAAGCATAATCCATAATGGCAGTTTGGGTTAGCCCACTAAAGCTAAATGGGTAACACTACGGGGGTCCAAATGGATGAGAATGGACCTAACAATGGGCCCTATGGAGGTTCACAACGTGGACATTTAACCTCCATTGTCCCCTAGAATGCGGCCCGCATGAAATCTAACTTATAACAGGGCCCATGGCCCAAATACTACTTGAAAAATAAATGGGCAGCATTCATAACATCTCATACCACATGGTGGGCTTCAAGAAATGGCCCATTGCCTACATACATCAACCTGGAGTATAAATGGGCAGCCCATGGCCCAAAATTATCATGCTAAAGGAAACAAACAATACAGACATTATGGTGGGCCTCATGGGTAGCCCATATGCTCTGAAATAAATAGCAAAGGTGCATCCAACATCCACCAATGTGGGCCTTATAAGTCAGCCCAAAACTGGGCAAATTAGATGGGCAGCAAGGATTTAATCATATACATCATATTGGGCTTACAATCAGCTCACAAGATCCAACACAATGGATGGGCAGCACTAGCATATGGAAAAGCACTAAGGCTGGACGTCCAGCCCATCTGGGCCTGCCTGACGTCTAAAATCTGAACAGCAAGGTCCTCATACAATCAGATGTTTAGCGGGCCGTACAAGGCATAAACGGGACCCGCAATCTCATAAAAACACAGGCATAAAGAGTATACAAAACACCTCCAATCTGGTGGGCCTCATAACTTCAAACGATCAACCATATGCAGCAAATTCTAGGCCCTTATTGGACATCCAGCCCACCCAACTCTCTGGGCTTGCTGGGTCCCAACAAATAGGTTATCTGGGTAAAACAATTACTTCATGGTGGCCCATAAATATTACAATCGGCCCCACTAGATGGAAACATGGATACAACAAATAAAATAGGGTGGGCCTGTGTAATACCCCGTTCACATGATACACTGGTGTTACCTTCTTAAGTCCACATTAATGGAAAATAACAGAGTAACTAGTTAGTTAAACACGGTGCACGCAGGATGTGAACTCTAGCCAACATTAAAGCCATCCATCTGAGGGCCCTAAGAGCTGAGACAGAATCCCATGGCAATCAAGAAGGTAACAACTGACTAATTTCCTTAAATTAAAATAGTCTTAAGTCAATTAGTAAGGAGGTAATGAACAAACATCCTATTAGCTAGTCTTCGCGAAATAGTAGGCAACAAATCAAATCACCACTGCACCTAGACACCACTTTAGGCCATTGGGCCCAAAAATCAAGTCAATTCGGCCATTAAATTGGCTATACTGACCACTAAAAGATCTGAAGAGCATGATATGGCCCACCTGGGCCTCGGCCCTGCACTAAAATGGGCTAGGACCCCTATGCCAGGGTCCCAGGACAAATGGACGGAGTGGATTAGAAGCAAGCATCGCTGTGGACCCCACATAGGGTGCGAGTGCACCAACTGTGCTCGTGCACGACATGCACTTATAGCGTCAGCCCAGTCAAAACGGCTTTGACGACCCAAACACTCTACCATTCGAAATTGTCTTCCCGCCAATGGCGTTTTCAAACTGTTGACCTTTGGACCTCAAAGTGGCCCACCATGACTACTTTCTGATCAATCCAAATCGTCCAAATGACTCAGGGGTCCCGCCTCAACAAAATCATATAGGATTTTGAGCCCATGCAAACGGACGAGGGAGATGGGTTGCCAACGTCCAACACGCTACACGTGGAGGACTCCCGTAAGATGGGACCCATCTGGGACATCAAGGGTGGCCCGTGATCGTCCCAATCTAGCCATCCCAGCCGTCCAACGTTAGAGAGACCTGTACCCTCTATTTTTCAAACATGGCCAAGCAAGAGCTATATGAGGAAAAGAAAAAAGGGCACCTTCCCCCTTCTGGAACGGATTTATGGTGGGTTTGTAGCCGTCCGTGGGGCTAAGTGGTGTCATCCCAGCCGTTGGTACTGGGGGAGATGAGAAAAGAGAAGTGAAAAACTCCATCTCATGAGAAATAGAGTTTCTCACGAGATGTGCCTAAACTAGCATTTGGAGTCCAAAAACAAGTGGACCCCACGTTCATCAAAGACCTTATCTGGTCCATCCAAACATACCAGATCTCAGGAATACACCTTAGTTTGAGAGTTGCCTTTATTGGCCCTCTCATCTTCTCCGTTGATCGGATTGAACCCAACCATGAGATGGGCCCCACCAGATTAGAAAAGTTACTTTTCTGGTGGGCCTTGGGGTCCGCTTCCCATCCAAATGAGTGGATGGACCCCATGCAAGGACAATCTTCGATCATGGCTGTTGCAAGGTGGACCATTTCCAGCTGTTATAGCTCCCTCTTCCTTAGCTATAAAAAGGGTCCTATAGACCTTGGGATTTGCACCAAAGAAAATAGAGCAGGGAGAGAAAGAGAGAGGGAGAGAGAAGAGGGAGAGTGTAGCTGTGTGAACCAGCTGACCCAACCCGTTACTCGACTCGGTCAAGGGCTGAGTTATGAGTCAGGTATGGGTCCTTCGCAGTCAGCTCTTCCTTATGCCTTGGATTTTCTTTTCTTCCAACCTAATATGCACCGTCCAAGGAGTGGTGCATGACCTCCTTCATGCCATGAAGGCAGGCCATGCCGAACTCGAATATGGCAATGAATTCAGGCCAGAACTGAGCTAAATGATGGCTGTGTTTGGGCTGAAGTTCGGCCGGTATAGAAGCTCGGTCTTGGGGCTCAAACAGGTCAAGAAATGTCCTCATTTGGGACTGAGAAACTGGGCCTGCAATGGACGAAAGTTTAGCCAAGGCCGCGCTAGGTGGTAGCCGAGTTTCAAACTCAAACGAAGCTAAAACAGTGGTATTTTGGGGGCTGGAATGAAGCCTGTTTAATGACCGTATTTCAGGCCAAAGCAGGGACTAAGGGACACTCGGTTTTAGACCCAAATCAGGCCAAACAAATGGCTTTGATGGGGCTGAAATGGGACCAGACATTGGCCCTAAGATAGGCCCCTGACATAGAGGTTTTAGTTGTGGTATTTAATTATGGGGTTTACCATCCATGTGTGGCTTCACCTAACTGACATGAGAAGAACTTTACAATCTTTTAAATATCATTATTTACTCATCTTTGAACCATTCATGCCATCATGTTTTAATCGCCATACTTAGTATTTTCAACCTTTCATTCCCAGTCGACATTGGTGGTGGCCCATTCATATTGAATTAATTGACCACGTGTTGGTGGGTACTACACACACCCTAAGGCGGTAGCCTCGTAGGCCAGGGACGGTGGTCATGGGACACTATGCCCGTGTTGTCAGCCTACGCTGGGCCATGGGCTCCCCGTAGTGACCTTGAGCTTATCTAACTTGCTGATTGTAAATGGATTAATAACGGTCAGGCGAATCATGCATACATAGCATTCGGGAGATGACAGATGGCTAATTATGGATAGTGTAGCACGTGGCTAATAGGATTAGTTGGGTATCTTTTAGCTAGCTCTCAGACCATCAACTATCGACCCACCTTTGGTGAGTTTGGCACTACGCAGTTTATGTACTTTCTGAAAATGCCAAGCTATATGTCCTAGAGGGGGTGTGAAAAGGACAACGCCAAATTTAAAATAATTACAGCGGAATTGAATAAAGAGAGCCAAATAAAGTAAATCAATTCACAACGCTGAAATGAAATACAACCTCAATTAACAAGTATTGAGAGGTTGATACAAAAGTTGTTCTAAGGACAACCTTACACCAAAAACCAAAGTTTATGGTAGGACAACTTTATTTCTAGAAAGGTCTTTGTATCAAGAACTCAAACCAAAGAGGAATAAATATATTTAAACTATACTGAGGAATAAAATGTAATCTCAAATATTGATTGTTCTAAGGACAACCTTGCACCATAAAAATGGCAGGGCAACCTTATTAGAACAAGTAGATAAACTGAAGCTCAAACAAATAAAGGAATAACAAAAGATAAATTGCGGGAATATAAATCTAAACTATTACAACATTCCTCACTGAGCTTGAAATAAAATGATTACGACATTCACATCCACATACATTCCACAAATGTATAATCAAAGATAGGAAAATGAAGCACACATCCACACAACACAAAGAGTTATAGTGGTTCACCTGTGTGTACACCAACTGTTCAACAACAGCCACACAGAATGTTACTTCACTCCTAATATCCTCACACAGGGGATATTAACGTTCACTATTAAATAGGTTTTCACAGGTTCACCCAAAACCTTCACAATTGTGTCTTTTCAAAGGGCTTACACAATTCAAAAACCCTCACTTCTGAGTTTTCTAGCTCTACTCAGATAACCAACAACTTTAAGATTTTTCTGGCTTAACCTCAAATAAAACCAAAATACAGTAAATTACAAAATGTAAAATACTTATTTTTCTTCTTTGATGTAGCAGCCCGAAAGAACCAAGTCAGAGTAGAGATTTGAATGTCAAAGTTCAATGTCCAATACTCACTATGAAATGGTTCTCATTCTAATAGATTTTAAATTAAAACACATGGGCTAGATTTAATTGATTTTGATTCCAGAAAACGGAAAACAACACTTCCTCTTTTCAGATCAGATTGGAATACAAGAAACATAATCAATTAAAAAGATAAAGAAAGAAAATATTAAATATGCACACTTAGCTTAAATGGAGCACAGACGAATCTCTCAGAAGGCCGAATTAAATTAGCTTGATTTTCTTATTTTATTCTGAGATTCGTGCTGTATTTATAGGTGAGTAAATCATGTCTTCGACTGGTCTTAAGTCGCTACGACTGGTCGTAGGACCAACTGATATTTGAAAATTCGAGCGCGATAGGATAAGATAATTTCACGACTGGTCGTAGGTAGTTTACGACTGGTCGAAGGACACCTTCGACTGGTCGAAGGTTTCTCATGACTGGTCGAAGCAAGTCGAATTTCATCGCTGGACTTTGAGTCGTAGGTCTACGACAGGTCGAACAATCAGTCGACACTGTTCATATGACTAGTCGAACAGACTCCAGGACTGGTCGAAGCTTAACTAAAAATTCTGAATTTTTTCAACAAACTTACGACTGGTCCAGGAAAATCTTAGACAGGTCGAAACAGTGCTAGGACTAGTCGAACAATGACCAGGACTAGTCTTAGAACAGATCAAACTCACTTATATAAAACATATGGATTATGTATCCAAAATGGCCTACTCTAAAGGTCAACCTAAGGTCAATCATACCTCAATAGTGAAGTAAGGACATTGAAACTTAAAGATGAAAGACCTTGAGCATTATGAAGCTTGAGCTTGAGATCTTGATGTAGTTTGAACTTGAAAGCATCTAGAAATCTTGAGTCTTGAACTAAGTCTTCCCATATTGTTGAGTCTTCTTGACTTGTAAACATAGCTTGTCTATTGAAGCTAATCTTGTGAGAATTTTGTCTTGGCTTGTCATACCATTTGTAGAGCTTTGTTCTTCACATATGCAAGCTTCATAACAAGATACATACAGTGTCTTTTGGTACCTCAAATTTGACAATATAGAGAAGCTATCAAGTATAGCACTTACAATCTCCCCCTTTGTCAAATTAGTGACAAAACACTCTTACAAGATATATTTCACAAAACAGAATATTTGAATTAAGCACCAGTCAATAACGAATCATGCACCAGTTAATATCAACCGGCACATATACATAAGAATGATCCTGTAAATCAATTCAACATATATTCATATATTCTCTGCAATCTCCGCACATACTCCCCCTGAGTATAACATATATCAATATAACATATATCCATATATCCATTTACCATTAAACATCCATTCATTCTCCCCCTTTTTGGCACAATAGGACAAAGGAAGCACAGAACAGATATCTGAGGAGAAAATAATTAAAAAGATATAGGGGAGGTAACAGGACAAGATATGAAAATTACCATAAGCAACACACATAATTCATAAACTGAACTAAGTCAGAGATAGCTACAATCTCAAAAACCAGTTAAACTAGTTCAAGAGAAATAAAGTTATTACAGACTGGTAAACATAAAAGAACTAATCTAAACCAGATGAAGGAGCAGGAATGGAAAGATCAAGTTGATGCATGCCCTTGTTCAAGCGCTGAAGATATTTGCGCATATACTTGAACTGTAAATCATGGGCAACAGACATGTTTTCCATCTTAACATTCATATTATCAACCTTCTCCTCCAAATCATGCAAACGCGCATCAAAGTCTGATGGTGCATAATCAGGGTCATTTGCGGAATCAGAATCAAGTTCTTAAAAAATATCATCATGTTAATATCATCAGAAGGAAGATCAGCAGCTTCTTCCTCATGTTCAGCTTCACCACCAACATTACCAACCCCTTGACCAGGAAGCATATCCAGCTTCATTTATTAAGGTTAGAATTATTAAATATAAGATGATGGATAGGGGCTTCTTCAACAGGCATGTCGACTAACATATGTGTAGCCAACACAGTCATCAAATAAGCAAAAGGAATGTCACTGTGACCTGGATAGAGTCGAAACTGAATAATGTGGTGACAAATTAAGGATGGTAAACAAATATGTGCACCTCTGGAAAAAGCATGAAGAACACAAACCATGAAGGACGTCAATTCAGATTTATTACCATTATGAGTCCATTGAGCATCTAAGTTGTATAAATCTCTAGTGAGCATGCGTTTTTCAGTGACTGAGGGTTTATCAGATAAGTTATGGATAGGAGTAGCCTCATCATTCATAGGAATATCTATAAGAGCTGAAATAAATGACGATCAACGTCAAATGGTCCTTCTCTTGTGGCTATTGAAAAAGTTAAATTTTCCAATGAAAAATTACTTATGCATGCGAACATGGACTGTGCAATGGACCGATATGCTGGCCCACCCCAATGCAATAAGTTATCCCAACCTACAGTTTGAAGAATGGGAAGGATATCAAATGGGGCAACATGATTAACATCAACTTGATGTTCCACAATAACATTACGCAATCTGATGTCCCGAACATAAGATGGATCATCATCAAAGGCCCGAAGATGATGCTTAGTAAGAGGAGTAGATTTGGAAGAAGATGGACCACGGGATGTTGTCTTTCTACTTCTAGAAGCCATTTGCAACAAAGATTTCAAGGAAACAAACAGTTGCAAAGGATTGAGAAGTGGGTTTTCTAAAATCAGATTTTGGAGAAGAAAAACCCCAAATCTCAATTAAATTTGAAATAGACAACTTCAAGAAGAAAATAGTAACAAACTTAACACAAATCCATAAGAAATAAGCAAATGGAATACTAACCTTGAAGGATTTGGAAGGTGGGTTTGACTGGTCGGGCGTCGGCTAGTCGGAGAGGAAAGTTGAAATAAGGAAGAAATGAAAGTTTCTCCAATTTAAGCCAATTACCGCGATCTACGACTGGTCGTGATTATCTTCGACCGATCGTGCCACGACAGGTCGAGGAAATCTTCGACTGGTCGAACATCACTAAAACATCTGATATTATGCATATTTCAAAAAAAAAATTGAATTTTATACTAGCAAATATATATAATATGATACAAATAGGCATAAATAATCAATTAAGAATGCACATGCCAAGATTAAATTTCATTTTGTTAAACCTGCTTTTGTCGAGCGGTTTAGTGAAAATATCAGCACGTTGATTCTCAGTAGGGATATAATCCAAAGATATAACTTTTTCTTCTACTAATTCACAAATATAATGAAATCTGATGTCAATGTGCTTAGTACGAGAATGCTGAATTGGATTTTTTAAAATATTTATGGCACTGGTATTATCACAATATAATAACATAGAATCCTGTTTAATTCCATAATCACTTAGCATATAATTCATCCAAACAAGCTGTGTACACGCATTACCAGCTGCGATATATTCAGCTTCAACAGTTGAGAGTGATATAGAACTTTGTTTCTTGCTAAGCTAAGAAACTAAACAGTTTCTAATATAAAAACAACCACCACTGGTAGATTTTCTATCATCACGATTACCAGCCCAGTCAGCATCCAAATACCCAGCTAATTGATCACTGGTGTCATGAGGATACCAGAGACCAAGATTAACAGTACTTGCGACATATCGCATAATTCGTTTAACAACAATTAAATGCGATTCTTTAGGATCAGATTGATATCTAGCACAAATACCAACACTTAAAGCAATATCAGGTCTACTAGCAGTTAAATACAATAAACTACCAATCATACTCCGATATAATTTCGGATCCACATTTTTACTTGTAGAATCTTTTAAGAGTTTCAAGGTTGTACTCATAGGAGTATCAAAATTCCTACCATTCTCAAATCTAAATCTCTTAATTAAATTCATAGCATATTTAGATTGAGAGATGAACATTCCATCAGGTCGTTGTTTTACTTGTAACCCAAGGAAATAATTCAATTCCCCAACCATGCTCATTTCAAACTGAGATTTCATCAAATCTGCAAACTCAATAGTCATGTTAGTACAGGTAGATCCATAAATAATATCATCAATGTAGATTTGAACTATTAAGATATCCTCGTTATGCTTCTTAACAAACAATGTTTTTTCAACACTTCCCATTTGAAAGTTATGACTGAGTAAAAACTTAGTCAATTTCTCGTACCATGCTCTGGGAGCTTGTTTTAGACCATAGAGAGATTTTTTGAGACGGTATACATGATCAGTAAACTTAGGGTCTTCAAACCCTGTAGGTTGTTCAACATATACTTCTTCATGTAAATCGCCATTCAAAAAGGCACTCTTTACATCCATTTAAAAAAATTTAAACTTTCTAAAGCATGCAATGGATATAAAAAGTCTGATTGATTCAAGACGAGCAACTGGGGCAAAGGTTTCATCATAATCAATACCTTCAATTTGAGTGTATCCTTGAACAACTAATCTTGCCTTATTTCGAATGATATTCCCAAGCTCGTCAGACTTATTTTTAAAAATCCACTTTGTTCCGATAATATGTTTATCTTTAGGTCTAGGAACAAGATACCAAACATCATTTCGAACAAATTGATTAAGTTCTTCTTGCATAGCAACTATCCAGTTTTCATCAACAAGAGCTTCTTTTACATTAGATGGTTCTATCTGGGATGTAAAATATACGTAATTACATATATCCTCAAGTTGTCTACGGGTACGAACGTCAATGAGAGAGTTTCCAAGAATCTGTGTGGTTTAATGATCTTTAATAATCCTCAATTCAGAATCAGTCTGATTAGATGAAGTATCAGGGTTATCAATTACAAAAACTTCATCATTATCTGAACTTGAGACAGGTGTGTTTAAGTGATTATCAATGACCACATTGATGGACTCTTGAATCACACCGGTCCTTTTGTTCAGAACCCTATAAGCTCGACTGTTTAAAGAATATCCTAGAAAAATCCCTTCATCACTCTTTGTATCAAACTTTCCCAGATTTTCACGATCTTGTAAAATATAACACTTATTTCCAAAAACACGAAAGTATTTGATAACAGGCTGTCTATCGAACCACATTTCGTAAGCTGTTTTATTATTACCTTTACAAGTGTAAACACGGTTAATGATATAGCAAGCTGTATTGACTACTTCAGTCCAAAGATTTTTAGGGAGCTTCATACTATTCAACATTACAGTTCCCATTTCTTAAAGCACTCTATTTTTCCTTTCTATAATTCCATTCTGATGAGGAGTTTTGGGTGTAGAGAATTCATGCGATATTCCCTGATCATTATAAAATTTCTCAAAACTGCTGTTCTCGAACTTAGATCCATGATCGCTACGGATCTTACAAACGTGAGAACCTTTTTCATTTTGGATCTGTTTGAAAATCCTTTTAACTTCATCAAGGGTTTCTAATTTATCCCTTAAGAAGGTGGAACATCCCAAAAAAATCGAGGGTCGAGTAGTAACTCAACTCTCGAGTTCCAGAACATCACTTATGCAACATAGATAATGATGATTAAATGTTGTCTGTGTTAGTACAATAAACATGAGTGAGATTCAACCAAAACAGTAATTCATATTCCAGATCCATGTATAAAATGTAAGCGGAAGACTGAAAGGTGTATGTAGATATATATAAAACAAAACATTCTCGATCTCCAGAGTATGAACACTAACTGAGTCACCGAATATATACATGTTGGTTCTGAATCAAAATGTCAAAATAGTGCAACTGAAATTATCAACCCTATAGCTCCGTAGCACTGGACAGCCTATGCAAAGCCTCCAGCGAACTGCATGTAGGAGAACTCCTCCTGATCGTCAAAGAAGTCGGGCTCAGTTTCCTGTGCTCCAGTGATACCTGCATCTGATATAGGGTCTGGTGGGTGTTTTAAAACACCGTCCCGTAACGTGGGAATGAGTGGCCAACTCAGTGGAACAATAAAGCATAGGTTAACATGTTATCAATTCAGTCAAGCAGTAATGATAAAGCAGTACAATCAAACAATTTTAACTACTCTTACGTAATGCAAGTATGAAATGATATGATGTATGCCCTCACCACACACTCCCTCGTGCGACACCATCTTACATTCGCGGCATGCTTGCATTCCTCAGTGCTCCACATCTTTCAGGCACATGCAATGCATGATGAGCATGATTACCGAGTTGTTATTAGTCCATCTCAAATAGCAGGATTGAGAACTAAGGTACCTCCCTTGTATCATTCCCAAACATGATCTATTCTAGGGTCGTCAATCCTAGATAATCTCAGACGATGGTGTGTTTTCTAGGTCGCTGCAAAGGCTGCCAGAACTGTTACGCACAAAGGTTACACCACTCCCCCATCACTTTTTTAACGATTCATCACTATACAGATACAGGCCTAGTTTCATACTCTATACACTGCAGCAAAGCTCGTCGCCTCACCGCAAATTCAGAGTATGCTCGAGGTCACTCCACTAATGTCCTACCAACTGGCAGTCTATTTTCGAAGCCCGACCAGTCCACTTGCTAACAATGGGACCCGGATGCAACCCGACTGAGGACCACATCCAGGCTACGCCAGTGTAGGCCGACAGCTCGAATATAGTGTCCCATACCACCATAATCAGCTCACGAGTCTGGTTGCTCAATGGTCACTACGGGGAGGCACGTGGCCCCATCGTAGGCCGACAGCTCGACCACGGTGTCCCATACCACCATGCCCTGCTCATGAGTCTTAGCGGATTGAGGTACCATGGTTAACGGGATTCCACTGGTAAGTTTGGTACCCTAGGTTCAAGCAGTAGCGACCAAACATGGTGAACATACATTAGACATATCGGGTTACTTGACGAGCCTGACTAGCTCAAGTGCACAATCAACTGAATGACATGAAGTGCATGAGCACTTCGTGTGGCCTAACCACTGTCGCCAACTGAAGTACGACTAGGGTTCGTCAAACACATCTTTCGTGGCGGCATGAATTTCAACCACAATCTCAAGTCTGGTACCGATTGTCTGGACTATAGACATAGTCCCAAACTCAATCAATCCTTATTCATAGCATGTGGTGTAAAGCATAATTAAACAAAGTAATTCAAGCATGTCAACAAGCATGTCATAAAGCATGTTATAAAACATGTTATAAAGTGTAACGACTCGTAAATTTCCGTGCAAAGACCCGAGTACTACCTCGACCAGAAATCACTTAGGATTAAATCCTGTAGAAATTTGACAAAGTTAATTAAGTGCTAAACTAAATTAGCCATGAAATCCGTTTGAATCGCTTTAAATACGATCTACAAGACCCAAAACTTGTAGAATCATTGACGCTAGGTTACCCTAAAGTCTAGGATCAAACTCATTACCCGATTATTCTCGAGAACACATTAAAACTCCGTATCAGGTCTAGACCGCACATCGAGAGTCCGAATAATATGAAGTTAAGGAATTAGGACCGCCTCGCTGGGCTTGATAACCATTTCGAAAATCAAACCCAGATAGTGTCCCACGGCTGTTCGCTTGAGTCCGGAGTGAGAGAGTGTGAAAACACTTATTTTCTTTACAAAATAAATATCTTGAATAGTGATCTGGCACGTGTTACTTGCGGTCAGTTTGTAAGCTACCAGACCGTCAGAATCTGACCCAAATACACCCTCGGATCAGGAAAAATTTCATAAACATTTACATGTACTTTGAATTTCGGATCGAGACCCACTGACTGTTGAACTGAAATTGGTCCGCCACGCGTGATCTGGGAATCTGACTGAAACGAAAACTTAACTTTACCTGGATCCAAGGTCTGTGAGCTTAAGTCTAACTGTTTGGCTCAAGGAGGCCCGCCAGAAGTGCTCTGTTGAGCTGGTAAAGTACCACTTTGTTATAACCCAAGTATACCTTGACCTTAAGTGTATTTCAGAGAGTTTTTAGGCTATATAAGGACCTTAGAACCCCCTCTCTAATAGCCATACGAATTTGAGAAAAACCTAAGTGAGAAGAGAGAAAAAGAGAAGAGGAAGCTAGAGAGTTGTGGGAGATTCTTCCTACTACCATCCACTGCCGCTACACAAGCTGTACCACCCCTTTCTTGTCATTTTCCCAGTGATACCAACTTCTTTTTGAGGTAAGAAAACCTAACCCTAAATCTGATTTGGGGTGTGTTGGTTGTAGGTTATGAAATAGCTAACCTATTTCATTTTATAGGCTACCAAACTGCCAAATACGGAAGCTTGGCAAACCTAGCTGATTCGTTACGATTCTATGGTGTAAGGTAAGGACTTTAGGTGTATAGGTTACGGTTTTCAACACTTTCAATGTCAGATAATGATAGATTCATGATCTGCATGTAATTGCACATGTACAAGGTGCTGTCTATTTTCCGTTTCGATTAAAGATGAAAAATGTGGAATTCTACATACTCTAGGTATTTGTAGAAAGTACCGTATACGTACAAATTTTGGAAATGTGTTTGACATGATTATTTGTTGTATAAATATATTATGTGGATAAATTACTTGTTTGGCGAAAGGACTCGCCCAAATACATGTTTTGCCTATATACACTATGTATGTTAAAATTGTGTATTCTAGAAAATACCGTATATGTATAAATTTTGGAGATGTATTTGTCATGATTATTTGCTGTATGAATATATTATATATGGATAAAATGCTTGCTTGGCAAAAGGATAGCCCTAATGCATGTTTTACTAACATACATCATGTATGTTGAAATAGTGTATTCTAAGTGTTTGTGAAAATGCTTGTGAGAGTAAGTGCATGCCTTAGGTAGGTGTTGAGATGGGGTTCTCAACTACCTTAGAGACATGTATGATTTCCTCCATGTGGTTGTTTACTTTAACCACTTATTATGAATACATGTTTTGTATTCCTATTTATATAGTGCTTTACAATATGCTTTATAACATGCTTTGTAACATGTTTTATAACATGCTTTATGACATGCTTGTTAACATGCTTGAATTGCTTTGTTTATTATGCTTTACACCACATGCTATGAGTAAGGATTGATTGAGTTTGGGACTATGTCTATAGTCCAGACAATCAGTACCAGACTTGAGATCATGGTTGAGATTCATGTCGCCACGAAAGATGTGTTTGACGAACCCGAGTCGTACTTCAGTTGGCGATAGTGGTTAGGCCAGACGAAGTGCTTATGCACTTCATGTCGTTTAGTTGATTGTGCGCTCAAGCTAGTCAGACTCGTCAAGTAACCCGATATGTCTAATGTATGTTCACCATGTTTGGTCGCTACTGCTTGAACCTAGGGTACCAAACTTACCAGTGAAATCCCGTTAACCATGGTACCTCGATCCGCTAAGACTCATGAGCTGGGCATGGTGGTATGGGACACCGTGGTCGAGCTGTTGGCCTACGCTGGGGCCACGTGCCTCCCTGTAGTGACCAGTGAGCAACCAGACTCGTGAGCCGATTATGGTGGTATGGGATACTATATTCGAGTTGTCGGCCTACACTGATTGGTGACGAGCCCTTTGTAGTGACCTCGAGCATACTCTGAATTTGCGGTGAGGCGACGAGTCATGCCGCAGTATATAGACTATGGACTAGGCCTGTATCTGTATAGTGATGAACCGTTAAAAAGGTGCAGGGGGAGTGGTGTAACCTTTGTGCGTAACAGCCCTGACAGCCTTTGCAGTGACCTAAAATAACACCATCGTCTGAGATTAACTAGGACTGACCACCCTAAAATGGATCATGTTTGGGAATGATACAAGGGAGGTACCTTAGTTTCTCAATCCTGCTGTTTGAAATGGACTAATAATTACTTGGTAATCATGCTCATTATCGTACTGCATGTGCCTGGTAGATGTGGAGCACTGAGGGATGAAGGCATTTGTGAACGTAAGATGGTGTCGCATGAGAGTGGTTTGGCAAGGGCATTCATCATGTCATTTCATACTTGCATTTAATAAGAGTAGTTAGGATTGTTTGATTGTACTGTTTTATCATTACTGCTTGACTGAATTGATAACATGTTAACCTATGCTTTATTATTCCACTGAGTTAGCTACTCACTCCCACATTACGGGACGGTGTTGTACACACCAACCAGACTCTGTCTCAGGTATAGATGGTACGTCGATTCAGGAGGCGGAGCCAGACTATGATGAGGACCAGGACGAGTTCTCATACATGCAGTACTCTGACAGCTTTGCTTAGGCCGACTGGATCGCGGGGATTTCAGGATCTATTTTTAGTTGTATTTTGCCCTTTTGATTTAGAAACAATACATGTATATGGGTACTCAGTTAGTGTTCATACTCTGGAGTTCATGATGGTTTTGTTTCCTTACATACCTTATATATTCAATTTCAGTCTTCCGCTTGCCTTTATACAATTGATCGGGAGTATGAATTACTGTTTTGGTATAATCTCCCTCATGTTTATTGTACTGATACAGACAACATTCAATCTTCATCATCTATGTTGCATAAGTGATGATCTGGAACTCGAGAGTTGAATTGCTACTCGACCCTCGAATTTCAGGGCGTTACATAAACCATGTTATAAAGCATATTATAAAGCACTATATAAATAGGAATACAAACACATATATTTCATAAGTAAGTGGTTAAAGTAGACAACCACATGGGGGAAATCATACATGTCTCTAAGGTAGTTGAGAATCCCATCTCAACACCTACCTGAGGCACCATCATCCAAACGCTTACCCTCACAGGCATTTTCACAAACACTTAGAATACACTATTTCAACATACATAGTGTATGTTAGTAAAACATGTATTAGGGTGAATCCTTTTGCCAAGCAAGTATTTTACGCATATATAACATGTTCATACAACAAATAGTCATGGCAAACACATCTCCAAAATATATATGTATACGGTACTTTCTAGAATACACAATTTCTACATACATAGTGTATATTAGCGAATTGTGTATTATGGCGAGTCCTTTCGCCAACTAAGTATTTTATCCATATATATTATATTCATGCAACAAATAATCATGGCAAACACATTTCCAAAATTTATATGTATACGGTATTTTCTACAAATACCTAGAATATGTAAAATTCCATATTCTACATCTCTAATCGAAATGGAAAACAGAAAGCACTTTGTAGATGTGCAATTGCATACAGATCATGAATCTATCATTATCTGACATTGAAAGCGCTGAAAACCATAACCTATACACCTAAAGTCCGCACCTTTTGTCGTAGAATCGTAACGAAGTCGATAGGTTTGCTAAGCTTTCGTATACGGCAGTTTGGCAACCTATGGAATTAAATAGGTTAGCTATTTCATAACCTACAACTATCAAAATCCCAAATCAGTTTAGGGTTAGGGTTTTTTACCTAGAAACGACGCCGGAATCGCCGAAAAAATGATGAGAATGGAGCGGTGAAGCTCGTATAGCGGCAGGGAAGAGTGGCAGGGAGATTCTCCACTGCTCCCACACTTTCTCTCTCTTTTCTCTCTTCTCTCTCTAGGGTTTCTCTCAAATTCGTATGGCTATGAGAGAGAGTTTCTAAGGTCCTTATATAGCCTAAAAACTCACTAAAGTAGACTCCAGGTCAAAGTATACTTAGGTTATAACCAAAGCAGACCTGTTTCAGCTCAACGGAGGACTTCTGGCAGGCCTCCTTGAGCCAAAGGTCAGACTTAAGCTCACTAATACTGGATCTACGTACCATTAAGTTTTCATTCCAGTAGGGTTCTCAGATCACGCGTGGCGGACCAGTTTCAGTTCAACGGTCAGCGGATCTCGATCGGAGATTCCGAGTACATGGATATGTGTATGAAATTTCTCCTGATCTGAGGGTGTAATTTAGTCTGATTCTGACGGTCTGGTTGCTTAAAACTGATCCGCAAGCGAGCGGTGCTAGATTACTATTTGAGATATTTATTTGTAAAGAAATTCAAGTGTTTTCACACTCCTCGCTCCGGACTCAAGCAAATTACACTGGGCCACTATCTGGATTTGATTTCCGAGAAGGTTGTCAAGCCCAGCAAGGCGGTCCTAATTCCTTAACTTCATGTTAATCGGACTTCCGACGTGCAGTCCAGATCTGATACGGTGTTTCGTGATGCTCCCGAGAGCAACCGGGTAATGAGATTGATTCTAGATTTTAGGGTAATGTAGCGTCAACGGTTCCACAAGTTGTGGGTCTTGCAGATCGTATTTAAAGCGATTGGTGCTAATTTCACAGGCACACTAGTTTAACACTAGCTAAATCTCTCCTAATTTCTAAAGGATTTAGTCCTGAGTGATTTCGGTCTGAGGTGGTACTTAGACCTTTGTAGCAATGTTTAGTTTAAGTATTATTCTTCATCACCTAAACTTTAAGATAGTGTCTAATGTGAAAGTACTTAGAAGGATTTAAAGAACGAGGTAGTGAAAGGTGAGATTTGTGAAGAAAATGGTTTGAAAAGGGATTTGAGGCGTTAATTGAATGTTTGAGAAGTTAAACCAGTGTTAGGATTGACCCATCGCCTAAGGACGTCTAATTCCAGGTTGGGAAAAATTCGGGCTGTTACAGAAGGCTACCCAAGTGAATCTTGAAAAATCATCCACGATTATCAAGATGTATTTTTTGCCACCTCGACTCTCTATTCTGGTAAGTCCTATAAGATCCATATGGAGAAGCTCGAGTGGTCTTGATGTGGCATTGGAGTTCACCTTTTTGTGAGAGCTCCTTGTTTGCTTGCCATACTGGCATTCACCACATATCTTGTTTATATTTTATAATTTAGGTAGACCTTTTATTAGTTCTTCCTTGCTCAATCTATATAAATTACGGTAGTGTACATGTCCAAGGTGTTTATGCCATAATTCAGTTTCATCGGTATGGACAATGTAACACGATTGATTAGATAAGCTACCTTCGCTTACAATATAGCAGTTTTCAGAAGTCCTGCGACCAGTTAATATTATAGAACCCTTTTTGTTCAAGATTTCACAACCTTTATTAGAAAATTTCACGCTGTGATTGTTATCGCATATTTGAGATATGCTTAACAGGTTGTGTTTTAGCCCCTCAACATATAAAACATTCTTAAATAAGGGAAGGTTATGAAGTTGAATCGTACCTTGCCCCATAATCTTGCAGTTGCTTCCATCACCAAATGTGATTGAACCATCAGTCATGTCTTTGAGATCAGTGAATAAACCTTTATCACCAGTCATATGCCTTGAGCATCCATTGTCTAAGTACTACTTCGAATGGCTTGTCGCTTTGAAAGCAGTGTGGGCAACCAAGCAAGTAACTTTAAGAACCCATTTCATTACTGTTTTGGGTTTAGGAGTATAGTTGGTCTTCTTGTATTTGTAATTTTTGTATGAGTGACTCGGCTGAGTTAGATTTTAAGAGATCCTTAAGCAAATCAACTATTTTTTCAACTAAAAGATTTTGGTTTTGA
The DNA here is from genome assembly GCA_021015155.1 of Magnolia officinalis. Taxonomy (NCBI): domain Eukaryota; kingdom Viridiplantae; phylum Streptophyta; class Magnoliopsida; order Magnoliales; family Magnoliaceae; genus Magnolia; species Magnolia officinalis. The sequence goes on from JAJHSJ010000015.1 coordinate 33,225,010, forward strand.
ATTTTGTAAATGATATAATTACCTTTGGTTTTGAAAGATTGAAAAGTTTTAACATTTTTAGAAAACTTTTGACTTGAATTTTTCTCTTTTGAGTTAGAGGATTCTCCTTTTACAAACTTAGGAGGAGTATTCTTCTTTTTAGGAGGAATATTTTTGTCGTAGCCCAAACCGGATCGGTTGCCACATTTTCTTGATCCAGTTAAAAGTTTTTCTAATTTAGAATCACCTTGGGCATACCTCCATGTATCCTTTAAACTCAAAAGGGAAGAGACTTCAGGTTTAAGTTTATCATTTTCAGATTTTCAATAAGGGTGGTTTTGAAATCTAGATCACATTTGCATTTTTCAAAACAATCTGAAAGATGAGATTTTTCTAAAACATGAGACTCAAATATTTCTCTAAGCCCTGAAAACCTTTCTTTTTAAAGTTTTAGTTTTACGGCAATTTTACAACTTTCCTTGTATAGGGCATTATAAGAATCTTGAAGATCTTCTTCATTATCATGATCACTATTCAGATTTTCTTCACTGGTTGAATCATCATGATCTGAAAAAGTGACTTGGCTAGAGTCATAAGGGCCTTAACTTCATTGCCAGACTCGTTTTCAGAATCTTCTGATTTAAAAGAGGCTTCAGTGCCAGAAGATTCATCCCAAGTATCCAACATTCCTTTCTTTTTAGGTTTGTCCTTTTTAGGACACTTGTTTACTAAATGCCCATATTCTTGGCAGTTGTAACATTGACTATCTTTCAAAGATTTCCAAGATTTAGATCTAAATTTAGATCTTTTCTTATCATTTGATTTTTGAAAATCAACCTTCTTTTTACTTTTGAAAATCTTGTAAAACTTTTTTCCTAAAAGAGCCATATCGTCTTCGAAATTTTTAAAATCAGAATTTTCTTGAAAAATACATTTGGAAGACTTAAGGGCTATTGATTTACCTTTAGGAGCTTTAAAAGTTAACTCGTAGGTTTGTAAAGACCTAACCAACTCTTCTACCCTCATATTATCCGTATCACGAAGTTCCTGGATCGCAGTTACCTTAGAATTGAACCGTTCAGGTAGTGAGCGTAGTATCTTTGCACACACTTTACTTTATGGGATTTTATCGCCAAGACCCCACATAGAGTTTATAATGTCATTTAATCTAATGTAGAAGTCCATAAACATTTCATTTTCCTCCATATGAATTTCTTCAAATTTGGTTGTGAGGAGTTGGACTTTAGATTTTTTTACAATTGAAGTACCCTCGTGTGTCATTTCTAATATATCCCAAGCTTGCTTTGAGGTATCACAGGATATGATTCTTTTGAACTCATTCGGTGATAGTGCACAAGTGATTGTATTTAGTGCTTTTGCATTGGCACTACTCTCACTCTTCTGAAGAGTGGTCCATGAGAAAAATGGTGTTACTCTCATTGATTTTGAACCATCGATACCAGTCTCTTCAGTGATAGGTGGGTTCCATTCAGTCACTGTGGCAAGCCACACATTTTCATCCATTGATTTGAGGAAGATCCTCATCGTGGCTTTCCAATATGCATAGTTGGAGCCATCAAAGGGTGGAGGCCCAGTGACTGAAAGGCTATCAAAACTTAACATATTCTATATAGCTCATATCGTTAGCTTAGGAATTGAATCCAAATAATAAAGCAATTAAAACAAGCTATTAAGCTCTGATACCACTTGAAATTGCCAAGCTATATATCCTAGACGGGGGGGGGGGGGGGGTGAATAGTACAACGCCAAATTTAAAATAATTACAGCGGAATTGAATAAAGAGATAGCCAAATAAAGTAAATCAATTCACAACACTGAAATGAAATACAACCTCAATTAACAAGTATTGAGAGGTTGATACAAAAGTTGTTCTAAGGACAACCTTACACCAAAAACCAAAGTTTATGGTAGGACAACCTTATTTCTAGAAAGGTCTTTGCATCAAGAACTCAAAACAAAGAGGAATAAATATATTCAAACTATACTGAGCAATAAAATGTAATCTCAAATATTGCTTGTTCTAAGGACAACCTGGCACCATAAAAATGGCAGGGCAACCTTACTAGAACAAGTAGATAAACTGAAGCTCAAACAAACAAAGGAATAGCAAATGATAAATTGCGGGAATATAAATCTAAACTATTACAACATTCCCCATTGAGCTTGAAATAAAATGATTACAACATTCACATCCACATACATTCCACAAATGTATAATCAAATATAGGAAAATGAAGCACACATCCTCACAACATAAAGAGTTATAGTGGTTCGCCTGTGTGTTCACCAACTGTTCAACAACAACCACACAGAATGTTACTCCACTCCTAATATCCTCACACAGGGGATATTAACGTTCACTATCAAATAGGTTTTCACAGGTTCACCCAAAACCTTCACAATTGTGTCTTTTCAAAGGGCTTACACAATTCAAAAACCCTCACTTCTGAGTTTTCTGGCTCTCCTCAGATAACCAACAACTTTGAGATTTTTCTTGCTTAACCTCAAATAAAACCAAAATACAGTAAATTACAAAATGTAAAATACCTATTTTTCTTCTTTGATGTAGCAGCCTGGAAGAACCAAGTCGGAGTAGAGATTTGAATGTCAAAGTTCAATGTCCAATACTCACTATGAAATGGTTCTAAGTTCTAATAGATTTTAAATTAAAACACATGGGCTAGCTTTAATTGATTTTGATTCCAGAAAAAGGAAAACAATACTTCCTCTTTTCAGATCAAATTGGAATACAAGAAACAAAATCAATTAAAAAGCTAAAGAAAGAAAATATTAAATATTCACACTTAGCTTAAATGGAGCACATACGAATCTCTCAGAAGGCCGAATTAAATTAGGTTGATTTTCTTATTTTATTCTAAGATTTGTGCTCTATTTATAGGTGAGTAAATCACATCTTTGACTGGTCTTAAGTCGCTACGACTAGTCGTAGGACCAACTGATATTTGAAAATTCGAGCGCGATAGGATAAGATAGTTTCACGACTGGTCATAGGTAGTCGACGACTGGTTGAAGGACACCTACGACTGGTCGAAGATTTCTCACGACTGGTCGAAGTAAGTCGAATTTCATCGCTGGACTTTGAATCCTAGGTCTATGACAGGTCGAACAATCAGTCGACACTGTTCATATGACTAGTCGAACAGACTCCAGGATTGGTCGTAGCTTAACTAAAAATTCTGAATTTTTTCAACAAACTTACGACTGGTCCAGGCTAATCTTAGACAGGTCGAAACAGTGCTAGGACTAGTCGAACAATGACTAAGACTAGTCTTAGAACAGACCAAACTCACTTATATAAAACATATGGATTATGTATCCAAAATGGCCTACTCTAAAGGTCAACCTAAGGTCAATCATACCTCAATAGTGAAGTAAGGACATTGAAACTTAAAGATGAAAGACCTTGAGCATTATGAAGCTTGAGCTTGAGATCTTGATGTAGTTTGAACTTGAAAGCATCTAGAAATCTTGAGTCTTAAACTAAGTCTTCCCATATTGTTAAGTCTTCTTGACTTGTAAACATAGCATGTCTATTGAAACAGATCTTGTGAGGATTTTGACTTGACTTGTCATACCATTTATAGAGCTTTGTTCTTCACATATGCAAGCTTCATACAAGATACATATAGTGTCTTTTAGCACCTCAAATTTGACAATATAGAGAAGCTATCAACTATAGCACTTACACTTTTGCTGGTGATCGGCCACATTACATGGGCTTTGCCCAAAAGCCAACTGGATGAGCATCCCCAGTTGATGTGCACACATTCATCCATGCATTAAATAAGACTTTCATATTGCCCTATTTTGTATGCTATGTTTTATGTTATGTCATGTTTAGGCAGCAGTGTGTAATCTTGAGGGGGAATCACACTGAGCTGGCCACTCATTCATCAATGTTCCATACAGAGGATGCAGTTATTGTAACATCCCGGATTTTTGCCAATTTGGGATTAGATGTCCTTAGGCGATGGGTTGCTCTTAATACCTTATTAATTCGTCAGAACTGAACCCCACAGTCTAAAATCGCTTCTGAACCCATTTCCTTCACAAATCCCACCCCTTTCCTAACTTGTGCTTTCAATTTTTCAAAGCACTTTCGCCCTAGACACTAACTTAAACTAGCTAAGTAGTAAAACTTGGATCACTTTATATACAAACTGCAAAGGCCTAAGTACCATCTCTACCAGAAAACAATTAGGATTAAATCCTTTAGAAATTTAACAAAGTTAACTAAGTGCAAACTCGATTAGCCATGAAATCCGTGGGATCGCTTTAAATACGATCTGCAAGACCCAAAACTTGTAAAACATGTGACTCTAGGTTACCCTAAAGTCTAGAGCCAAACTCATTACCCGTCTGCTCTCGGGACTGAAACGAAACTTCGTATGAGGTCTAGATCGCACATCGGGAGTCCGATTAACACGAATCTAAGGAACTAGGACCGCCCCACTGGGCTTGACAATCATCTCAAAAATCAGCTCCGACCGATGTCCCACGGTCATTTATTTCGATCCGGAGCGAGGGTGTGTGAAAAACACTATTCCTTGAAAAGAAAATATCTGGAATAGTGATCTGGCACCTTTCGCTTGCGCATCAGTATTAAGCAACCTGACCGTCAGAATCAGACCAAATTACACCCTCGGATCAGGAAAAATTTCAGGAACATTTACATGTACTTGGAATTTCGGATCGTGGCCCACTGACCGTTGAACTGAAAGTGGTCCGCCACGTGCGATCTGGGATTCCGATCGAGTCGAAAACGTGATCCCTCATAGATCCATGTGTGGTGAGCTTAAGTCTGACGTTTGGCTCAAAGAGGGCCACCAGAACACCTCTTTTGAGCTGGAAAAGTGGCGAATATCCTATATTAGCAGTAACCCTTGAACAGGAGTCTATTTCGGTGAAGTTTTAGGCTATAAAAGGACCTTAAACCCTCTCCCATTCCAGCCATACGAATTTGGATTTGAGAGAGGGAAAAGAGAGAGAAAGTGAGGGAGAAGTGGGAGAAACTCCCTGCCGTCGTTCCCTGCCACCACACGGGCTGCACCATCTCGTTCTCATCGCTTTCCCGGCGA
>JAJHSJ010000015.1:33830208-34001196 GCA_021015155.1 Magnolia officinalis
CACCTGTTATTGGGAGACCGGCTATGCGGTGAAGATCCCAAAGTGTTATGCTCATTTCACCATAGGGCAAGTGGAAGGAGTTGGTTGTGGGCGACTAGTATTCAAGGAAACCTTTCAGTACAGTAGGTTCCCTACAGAAGTATTTAGAAGTCACTTCTATAGCATCATAAAGATCGACTTTTGCAAGTGTGCTCGTATGCTTCAGTAAAATAGCTTCCGCCCAATCAGAGTAATAGCGTCGAGCAGTTAACAGACCTCTGATGCGAAATTCTGCTTGTCCCCAGAGTGGTTCCCGATCTCAGAAACGTTGCCGGACTGTCTCATAAAAATGTGAAGGAAAGAGGTCATGAGGGCTATGAAAAGGAGCCAAGAAGATCATGGGATGAATTTCTCCTATCCTTTGTCGCGGCTTCTGCGTTTGAATGACTCCTTCAAGGATCCTGGGTTCTCTAATGGCCCATGATTCAGTATACATCAACCTTTCGCCATGAACGCAATCCTTCGGCTTCTGCGTTTGAATGACTCCTTCAAGGATCCTGGGTTCTCTAGTGGCCCATGATTCAGTATACATTAACCTTTCGCCATGAACGCAATCCTTGGGTTCACAGTCAAGCATGGACTGATGGCGATAAACATTGATGGGAATTATTGTCATGCCTTCTGCATGAGGGTTGTCAAACTTCATGACGCCTTCAACAACCCGTATCGAATCCCATGAATTTTGAAGTCTCTTCTTCTTATGTTCCTTGATCTTCTCTGCAAATTCTTTCGCCTTATTGCGGCGAGTTTTCTTCGGACGAGAGGCAGGGGGAGTGTCTTCACGAAGGGGTGGTCTTTCACTATCAGTACGAATGTGAGCTGTAGTCTTTAACCATTCGTCCCAATCGTATTCCCTGCCATGCTTTCGGGGACATTTGATATCTCCCAAAGATATAGATCTATGGATGGGGGATGGCAAAGATTTGATGCGATCAGAAAAGTCAAAAGTTGGAAGAACAGGCTCTTTAAAATAAGGAGTCCTGGAGGTAGTCTTTGTTCGCTTGGCAGGTGGTTGATCAGAAGAAGGAGTCACGGGATGGGCTGTTTGTTTTATACGGGCCATAATGACGAGTTAAGAAAAAAGAATAGAAGAAGAATGAAAAATGGCTAAGTATTGGAAGGAACAAAAGAGAAAAAGTCGACTAAGTGCGGGACACTTTGCGTGGGTCCGCGCAAAGTGTATGGGCTGCGCGAAATGTGTTAGACTTTGAAGAAATTCGCGCAAAGCTGTAAGGTTTGCGCGGGTTCGCGCAAAGTGTATGGTTTGCGCGGAAGAGAATCGCAAGAGCGAAGTTTCGCCAGAGCAGAAAGGGTTCGTGCAAATGACTAAGTTGTTGGACTATTTATAGGATTCATGGTCGAGCACGGTACTCGACCGAGCTTTGCGCGAGGTCGCGCAAACCTTACAGAAAATGAGTGATTTGATCCTTTTTCTTTGATTTTCTGAAAAAACAAAGAACGGATCAAGGGCGCATCTGTTGAGGCATAAAATAAGCAAAGAACTGAAGAAAGGAAAGATCAAGAAAATCAGTTTGAAGATCAAAGAAATCAGTGTGAAGATGACTTTGCGGGGGTTCGCGCAAAGTGAATAGATTGCGCTGGAACGCGCAAAGTAAATGGGTTGCGCGGGTTGATCAGTGAAGACAGGTTGCGCGGGAATGATAGATTGTGCGAGACCGCGCAAAGCATGTCGTTTGCGCGAGTCCGCGCAAAGTGTTTTGCGGAGGTATAAAAATGGTTGGATGTTATTTTGTCCCACATCGACCAGAACAGAGATTTACACCAGTAAAAATGTCTATAAATACCCCGTTCTTTCTCTCAAAAGGGGTTAGAAGATTTCAGAGTGGAAGAAAGATGAAGAAGAAGACAGAAGGTGCAAAGGAGCATTGGGCTCATATAGTTTGCGTGGAGCATTGGGCTCCTGTAGTTTGCGCGGACCTGTGCAAAGGAGCATTGGGCTCCTGTAGTTTGCACGGACCCGCGCAAAGGAGCATTGGGCTCCTGTAGTTTGCGCGGACCGCGCAAAGCATGTAGTTTGCGCGGACCCGCGCAAAGCATGTAGTTTGTGCGGACCCATGCAAACCGACTGTTGGACAGTCTATAACAGCAATGGGCTGATATGCTGCTGGAATGGCTACAGTCTTCAAATCTTCAAGTTTTTCTTGTTCAGGAGGAAGGGAAGAATCATCGACGAAAAGGCGTATTCCTCCTAAGTTTCAGGAGATGACCGGAATAGCACTGAAATGCTGCCGAAATCTCTATTCTCTTGAAGATTAATTAGTCGACTTGTGTATTCCTCCTAAGTCATAGGAGATGATTGAAATCAGCGCTGTTATGCTGTCGAATTTATATTTAACTGTTATAATTGTAACTTGCAATGAATTCTTTGTAAACTATTTTAGAATCAAGAGATACCTGAGGATGTAAATAAATTCAGAATCAATAAAGTGTGATGATTGTTTCTGTAACTATTTCATTGTTATGTTTGAATAAGATAATACCCAAATCAAATACTTTTGTTTTCTTGTCGAAACAGATACAGATGTTGTTCTAAGGACAATCTTACACCATAAAAACCAAGGGTTTATGGCAAGACAACCTTACCAGAACGATTTGTGTATCAAAAACCCAAACTGATATAGAGGAATAAAGAAATAAATAGCAAGGAAAGAAATCTAAGCTATTACAACATTCTCCACACTTGCATAAAAGAAATTACAACATTCTCCAAATGCAAAAAGGAAAATTACAATCATCCACACAAAGGAATAAACAATCAAGCCACAAGACCAAAAATTATAGTGGTTCGCTTGTCTATACACCAACTGTTTAGAAAAAAATAGCCACACAACTACTCCACTCTTAATATCCTCACATAGTGGATATTAGCATTCACTATAAAAGTAGGTTTTTCCAGGTTCACCTAAAACCCTCACAATTGTGCCTTTTAAGTGGGCTTACACAATTCAAAAACCCTACACTCTGAGTTTTGTGGATCACCTCAGACAAACCAAAACAGAGAGATTTTTCTGACACAATCTCAATGAAACCAAAATACAAAATTTACAATAATATAAAATACCTGGATATTCTCTTTTTTATGAAGCCTGGAAGAACCAAATCGGAGTAGAAGTTCAACGTAGAAGTTCAATGTCCAAAATCACTAATGAAATGCTTCTGGGTTCTAAATTGATTTTAAATCAAATCAAGTTGGACTAGCTCTATTTGATTTTGATTCCAAGAAAAGGGCAAGTCTCAATCCCTTCTTCAAATATGAATGGAATATAGAATACAAAACTGTTGAGGCATAAAATAAGCAAAGAACTCAAGAAAGAAAAGATCAAGAAAATTAGTTTGAAGATCAAAGAAATCAGTTTAAAGATGACTTTGTGAGGGTTCGCGCAAAGAGAATAGATTGCGCTGGACCGCGCAAAGTAGGTTGCGCGGGTTGATCAGTGAAGACAGGTTGCGCGGGAATCATAGATTGCGCGAGACCGCGCAAAGCATGTCCTTTGCGCGAGTCCGCGCAAAGTGTTTTGCAGAGGTATAAAAATGATTTGATGTTATTTTGTCCCACATTGACCAGAACAGAGATTTACACCAGTAGAAATGCCTATAAATACCCCGTTCTTTCTCTCAAAAGGGGTTGGAAGATTTCAGAGTGGAAGAAAGACGAAGAAGAAGACAGAAGACAGAAGGTGCAAATGAGCATTGGGCTCATATAGTTTGCGCGGACTCGCGCAAAGGAGCATTGGGCTCCTATAGTTTGCGCGGACCCATGCAAAGCATGTAGTTTGCGCGGACCCGCGCAAAGCATATAGTTTGCGCGGACTCGCGCAAACCGACTGTTGGACAGTCTATAACAGCAATGGGCTGATATGCTGCAGGAATGGCTAAGAGTCTTCAAATATTCAAGTTCTTTTTGTTCAGGAGGGAGGGAAGAATCATCGACGAAAAGGCGTATTCCTCCTAAGTTTAAGGAGATGACCGGAATAGAACTGAAATGCTGTCGAAATCTCTATTCTCTTGAAGATTAATTAGTCGACTTGTCTATTCCTCCTAAGTCATAGGAGATGATTGAAATCAGCGCTGTTATGCTGTCAAAATTTATATTCAACCATTATAATTGTAACTTGCAATAAATCCTTAGTAAACTATTTTAGAATCAAGGGGTACCTGAGGATGTAAATGAATTCAGAATCAATAAAGTGTGATGATTGTTTCTGTAACTATTTCATTGTTATGATTGAATAAGATAATTCTCAAATCAAATACTTTTGTTTTCTTGTCGAAACAAAATGGCGACTCTGCTGGGGAATTTGTATCTTATTTAACACTAACTTTGGGAAAAGTTGTAAGACTCTCATTACTGTTTTTGGCGTCTGGTAGACGCCAAAATGGCGACTCTCAGTGGGAACATCCTCCCCTTCATCTCTAAGATAGTTTACTTAATCTCTCACATACTAATTTCATGAATGTTTTGTTATTGAAGGTACCCAAATTCAATCACATAACATTGCTAATGGCTAACGTGGTGGAAAAAGTGAACTTCCGATTCACCGCTACTGGGTTTGTAATTGAATATGCGCCAAGCCAAACTCCTGAGCATACGAAAGCAAGTACTACAAGCAGGTGCAAAGTAACTCAAGTAACAGTGGGAGTTATTTCTGTCTCACCCCAACCACAAGAAAGTGATGAGAACTGGACTTTGGTCTTGTCCAAGAAAACAAAAGCAAAGACCTTAAAGAACCGTAAGGCGAAATTACTTGTACCAAGAGCTGAGGGACCAATCACGCGTAGTATAGCTAGAAGAAAACCCGAGCTCGCTCCTCGGCGATTTATCCTGAACAAGCTGCTTCATAGTTCTCGTTGCATGATTTTCCAGCTTTAGTCGCTCCAAGGGCCAAATGGATAGAATTGCAGAAAGGCAAAGCACTGATGATAGGATCACCGATGCCTGTGTCACCTCAAACAAGCTCGCCCATAACTGTATCACCTCGATCGGTTAAAAGCACAGGAAGTACACAAGAGTCAAACGAGACTCCAATTTCTCCCCTCTTTATAAGTCCTGTTACGTCAACATACTCTCGTTTTACTCAAAAAACAGCTTCGACAAACAGTCAAGAGCCCGCAGTATATATGGCAGAGACGGGTCAAGGAAATAGGCCATCTACTGAAGAACGTGTTGATCAAATGGCAGAAGCACAAAGAGTGCTAATGGATGAATGCCGGAACCTCAGAGAAGCTCTGGCAACTCTGGCACATAATGTAGCCCAGATAGTGGCTCCACCCATGATGAGAGCAACAAATGGACAAGAGAACCAACATGAAGGCTCTCGTCCGCAAGAGATAGGATCACGAGGATCAGTTCCAGCGACAAGAGCTATAACGCAGGATGATGTAAGACAAGTCGTCGAAGAAGCAGTCAGAATAGAAAGGGAGCGCGCGAATACCGGTCGTTTCAGGTACCGAACACCCTACCCGAGAGAGGTAGAGGATGTTCCGTTTCCAGCCAATTTTAAGCATCCAGATTTTTAGAAATTTAATGGAGAAGGATCACCAGAAGAACACCTGATGCATTTCATCACCAACATGGGAAATTTCTCCACAATACCTCAATACTGTTTACGCTTATTTGGATCATCGTTGACAAGTAAAGCTTTCAGGTGGTATTCAAATTTGGCACCAGGATCTATACGCACATGGGAAGAAATGCAAGAGGCTTTCATGTCAAACTTCTTCTCGTCAGAACGCGATGTTAGAATCACAGAATTAGCTTCAGTACGACAGCGGGAAGGAGAACCAGTTGAAAAATTCATAGACAGATGGAAGACACTGGGGGCATCGTGTAGACAGTTGCCGGAAGAAAAGGAACAAGTCAAAATGTGTCTGAACTCTATGGAGACAGGAATTGCGTTCGGACTCACCAGTGCTGATATCGGAACCTTTCGCGATTTGGCTACCAAAGCCCATGCATTGGAATTAATGACTCGTAAAATGCCAGCATTTCATCATGAAACTGTCAGAAGAATACCTGGCAGGACAACCGTCAACACCATCGATCGGGATAAGAAAAATCAAGAGGCGAAGGGCTCAAGAGACAAAAGGCCGGAAGGAAGAGAAAACTGGAATCAATTAAGGGACAGATACGGTGGAAAAAAGCTTAGAATGCTCGATTCTCATGAAGGATTTGAGTTTGACAAAGAGGACGTGGTGCCTATGATGCAACAATTGTTAAAAGCAGGTACCCTGGAATTACCGGAACCGAAACGCCCTGAAGATGTGACGAGGACTCGAGAAAGAAACTTTTGCCGTTATCATCGCTTAGTGGGACATCCGACGGAAAACTGTTACACGTTAAAGTGCATCATACAGCGAATGATAAATAGAGGTGATATAATAACCAGCGAAAGCAAAGGAAAGAATACAAGGGCGACAGTAAATGTATTGTCAATTCAAGAAAAGACTCGGGGAATGAGAGAGAAGGGAAACCGAAGGCCGATAAGAAATGCGACAATGATTACGTTGCGATTGGGGAAGCAGATAACAAGTCCGGTAAAGCAAAAAGCAGAAATTATAAGGAAAGAAGTGACTGAAAGACAGAACATCAAGGATAGAAGTAGAAATGAAGATACAGCGACAAAAGTGGCTTACGATGTAGTTAGTCATTTGAAAGGTATATCTGCATGTTTAAGTATTTATGATGCGCTCAAGTTATCAGAAGAGTTTCGACAAAGTTTGATTCAAGCACTGTCTGATCATGATGTGAGAGAAACTTTACTGACAGAAATGAAGAATGAAAGAAGCAAGGAAAAGGTGGATTGTCTACCAATAATATCTTTCTCTGATGATGACTTAATTGGTGAAACAGAACATAACAGGCCATTGATGATAGAAGGGTACATTTGCGAAAAGAAGATAAAACGAATCATGATAGACAATGGGTCAGCAGTGAATCTTTTGCCACTCTCCATGATTACTAAATTGGGTTACCGCCGTTCAGATTTGCGCCCCAGCGGAATGATGATACAGGGGTTTAATTAAGATGGACAACGCGCACTCGGTAAAATTACAGTAATATTGGAAGTGGGAGAACTAATTACTACTGTTGTATGTCATGTTATAAATGCTGTGACGACATATAACCTTCTCTTAGGCAGGCCGTGGATACATCAGTACAATATTGTACCTTCTCCTCTACACCAATGTTTCAAATACTATAAGGACGGAACGTAGTATAAAGTAATGGCTGATGCGAAACCCTATACAGAAGCTGAGTCTTTCTTTGCGGATGCTAGCTATTATAAATGTTTCTCCAAAGAAATGGGAAATGATGATGGAAAGAGAGTCTTAAAAGATGTCCAAATAAATAAAGTTAGAGAAGAAAGGGCGGAATCTCCTGGGACTACGGAAGCAAGAAAAAAGTTCTATTTTGTACCAAAGCGCTTGAGACAACCGGGACAGCCGCCGTTGACATTATTGTCGACAGAACAGTTGAAAGTCTTACAGTCCAATTACACGATGCCCTTACCCAATATCGAAAGATGTAAGCCATTTGCAGCCGCCCCAGGAACATTTCAAGTCAGAGCCAGTGCTAAATATCCTGAAGCAATAAAGTTCCACGTTGCAGCAGAGGTGAAGAATGAAAACACAAGCAATATATATCATGGAGAGTTAGCACCGCAGAATTTGAGAAAATACAGTGCAGTAAGCAAGAAAATCATGAGAAATATGGGTTTTGATTGTGACAAGCCCACTAGACTGAATCATGGGAAAGGAATCCAAATCCCTCTCGGAGTTAATCAAGAAAAACAGAGAAAATTACAAGGATTAGGAGCAGAATCATCAGTAAATATGGTATCAGTAAACATGACTCCAGCTGAACAAATGTCAGAACAAGATCCTAAAGTAGTCAAGTGTCCTGAAACCGCTCCAAGACAAATAGAAGACGGGGGGCAGCCGACGATAGATGGCTTGCGAGAAATAAATTTGGGAACAACAGAAGAGCCAAGGAACACATTCATCAGCGTCAGTCTTTCAGATCAGGAATTTGAAAAATATGGCCAGCTTCTCAGAGAAAATAAAGACGTCTTCGCTTGGACATATGAAGAAATGCCTGGATTGGAACCCTCTGTAGCAATGCATCGATTAAATATTTTCAAAGAAAAGAAACCAGTAAAGCAAGCACAAAGGCGATTCCACCCAGACCTGATTCCATTAATCGAAAAAGAAGTAAATAAATTAATAAAGGTTGGGTTCGTCAGAGAAGTAAAATATCCCAAATGGATATCAAACATTGTTCCGGTGAAAAAGAAGAATGGGCAGATTAGAGTATGCATCGACTTCAGAGATCTGAATGAAGCATGTCCAAAGGATGACTTCCCTCTCCCGATAACAGAATTATTAATTGATAGCACTACTCAGTATGCTATTATGTCCTTTATGGACGGATACGCGGGTTATAATCAAATCAGGATGGCACCCGAAGATGAAGAGGCAACGGCTTTCAGAACGCCGCTTGGAATTTATTGTTATAAAGTTATGCCTTTCGGTCTCAAAAATGCTGGGGCAACATATCAAAGGGCGATGAAAAACATTTTTCAAGATATGATGCATAAACATGTTGAATGCTATGTTAATGACTTGGTGGTCAGGTCGGGAGATCATCAAGAACACCGCGAACATTTAGCATCAGTCTTCCGTCGTCTCAGAAAGAAGCAACTAAAGATGAACCCTGCTAAATGTGCATTTGGAGTATCTTCTGACAAATTCCTCGGCTTTGTTGTACGACACAGAGGAATCGAGATTGATCCAGAAAAAATTAAGGCTATTCAAAATATGCCGCCACCAACGACGTTGAAGGAATTAAAAAGCTTACAAGGAAAATTGGCATACATTCGCCGTTTCATTTCAAATCTCGCAGGAAGGTGTCAGCCATTTTCTGGTTAATGAAGAAAGATACAGAATTTATATGGGATCACGCTTGTCAAAATGCATTTGACTCAATCAAGGAATTATTGAAATAGCCGCCGGTGTTAACAGCTCCAGTGAAAGGTAAACCACTTATCTTATATACATCTGCAGCTACAAATTCTTTAGGTGCTTTGTTAGCACAGGTAAACGAAGCCGGAAAAGAGACTGCTCTTTATTATCTAAGCCGAACATTGATGGGGGCAGAATGCAATTATTCCTCGATCGAAAAAGAGTGTTTGGCGCTGATATTCGCTGTACAAAAGTTGAGGCATTATTGTCTCTCCCATGATATAACTCTGATCTCAAGAGCAGATCCGATAAAATTTTTGATGACCAGGCCAATGTTGTCGGGAAGACTAGCCAAGTGGATGTTATTGCTATCAGAATATACTATTTCATATAAGCCGGCGAAAGCAGTAAAAGGACAAGCCATGGCAGACTTCCTCGCAGCACATCCTATAGCAGAAAGTGAAGAAATCAATGACGAATTTCCAGATGAACAGGTTATGTTGGCTGAATCTCAGAGTCTTTGGCAAATGTATTTTGATGGTGCTGCTCGAATGTCAGGAGCGGGGGCAGGAATAATATTCATTACACCTCAAGGCGATTTATTGCCATATTCCTTCACATTGGGCACCGCATGCACAAACAATGAACAGTTTTGTCAGATGATGTTGACAAATTGAATAAATATTACCACGCTTCTGATGGAATTGCTTGAAAAGCGGACGCTTTTAGCCAGTCTGGCAGCAGCTATCCTGCACAAATCGAAGTCCTCTTCAGGTAACTATAGAAGAAAGAAGATTCCTGCCATCTGCAGAGGTTATCGAAGAAACCGTTGAAATGTTTCCTATATCTTGTCTAGAAATAATGATAGATGATTAGCGTCAGCCTTTCGTTGATTATCTCAAGTATAATATCTTGCCAGAAGATAATGTACAAAGACAGCAGATTAAGCAGCAATCGGGCAAATTTGTCATATGCAGTGAAGTATTGTATAGAAAATCTTACAATGGAATGCTACTGAGATGCTTAGACAAGCAAGAAGTAAACCAAATGCGGCGGGAGGCACATTCAGGTGAATGTGGAGCACATTAAGCCGGCCGAAATTTATGCCATAGAGTGCATCGAATGGGTTATTATTGGCCTACTATGTTCAAAGATGCGATAGAATATACAAAGCGGTGTCATGAATGTCAAATACACGGAGATGTAATACATGTTCCCCCAGAAGACTTACATCAATCTGTTACCTCCTGGCCTTTCTCAGCCTGGGGACTCGATGTGATTGGTCCTATAAATCCCCCTTCATCTAAAGGAAAACAGTATATTCGGCAGCAACAGACTATTTCTCCAAATGGACCGAAGCAATTGCCTTGCGTAGTGTTAAAGAGACGACGTGGTCAATTTCATTCGACATGCTATAATATACCGTCACGGTATTCCGAAAAAGATCGTCACTGATAATGGCACCCCTTTTAAAAATAGAGGCATGAAAAAGAATTGTGTAGAGGCAGTTATGTTCCTCCAGGTTCATCCAGCATTCATTTTCAACACCTTACTATCCTCCGGCCAATGGATTAGCAGAAGCGTTTAACAAAACGATTATCAAAATAATCAAGAAAACGGTGACAGGCAACAAGCGTGATTGGGATGAAAAGTTACAAGGAGCATTGTGGGCCTACAGAACTACTCATCGTACAGCAACAGGGGCGACACCATATTCATTAATCTATGGTATAGAGGCAGTTATCCCAATTGAGATGCAGGTGGCATCACTAAGGATAGCAGTACATCAGTCTATAACAGATGATGAAAATGCAAAAATAAGGCTGAAAGAATTAGATTTGCTCGATGAGAAACGTCTTGAAGCTCAGCAGCGGTTGCAGTCATATCAGGCCAGGATATCGGCTGCATTTGATAAACATGTTAAATACCGCTCTTTCAAAAAAGGGGATTTGGTGTTAATGTTGAAAAGACCTATAGTGATCACTCGCCGAACATGGGGCAAGTTTGAGCCTAAATGGGACAGTCCATATGTGGTGAAAGAAGTATACTCCAATGGGGCATATAGAATCACAAATCAAGAGGGACAGAGTATCAGTATACTTGTCAACGCCCGTTTCATCAAAAGATACTATCCCTAAAGATAGACATGTGGATTTTGATTCAGAATATTATCGGCATAATGAATCTGTATCAAAAGGGGGCAAGGATGAATAAGATCATGTTCATATGTCAACAAAAGAAGCTGTGAAGAAAAAATTCACAAGCGCATCAATTACCAAGCATCAAATCCGAAAATATATATATGATCATCATCTATCATCATCATCATCACCAAACAAGTTCGACAAAGTCAATATCATCCTGAAGATTCTCTTGAAGATATTGACAAAATTGATATATACTGCTTTACAAAACATGGATCTTCTAGAAGATATTATCTCAGGTGGAAATATCTACTACTACTATACTGGCAATGATGATGATCATAGATATTATTTGCCTTATAAGGATACACCAATCTCAGTTAAAAGGACAATATAGCCAAGCCAAATCCTAAAAGAGCCAAATTGAGCTAAATAAAAAAGATCAAGCTCTGTAAAAAATTAAAAAAAAAAAAAATTAAAAAAAAAAAAAATGCTCTCAAAGGATCAAGCTCTAAAAGAGCCGGCCAACTATACATAAGACCTATAAAGATCGCCATTCGGGCAGCGGCGAGGAGTCAGTGGCCCTAAAAAGCCAGCGAAGACCATCGTGCGCACCCATGCGGGCAGCTGACGAAGTCAAGGATTCAAAGCCTAAAAGGCCATAAATCCGCGAAGACTAGTCACCGTAACTCCCATGCCGTCTGTATAGCTTCCGACAGCGCCACGGGGAACGGATGAAAATGCCCTCCTGTGAATGGGCTCGACCTTGCAGACGAAGAAAACAGGGGCCGCAGTGCGAGATTTATGCCAACCGTGCGTAAGACCCTCCAAATCTAGGGTTTGATTTCAGTAGTAACTCATGAGGAAGGGCTTAAACCTACTCATTGATGGACTGGCGACCCTAGATTTGGTGCCCAAAGGTAGCCTTGCGAGCCCTGTGAACTCTAGAGAGTTACCGTGGCCAACCCTGTACGTAAAACCAACAGTTCACCGCCCGGTAGCGTCAATGGGCCCCTCTGATGGACCTTGGCCGTGAGCTCAAGGCAGTGACAAGCCCAAAAGCGAACTCTAGAGAGTTACAGTGGCCATCACATAAGACCCATAAATGCTCCATTACTCATGAGCTTAAACTGTGTGTGTGCGCACGCTCCACTACTCATGAGCTTAAACTGTGTGTGACTAATTAAATTGAAACTTAGTACCGCCAATTTAAATACTCACATAGAGAATCCCGCACTAACAAAGCATAAAAGGTTTAGAAATTTTAAAGGATGTAATGAAATTATTATATAAAGTACGAATATAATTTGATAATGTTAGTATAAATGTCATCAACATGCAATGAGAAAATGCTATTATAAACATCTCAAAATGCTTTCATAAAAACATATGTGAAGCCAAATAAATTATGTCCAAAAAACATGAAAACAAAAATCACATGTTCAAAATTACATGTTTTAAAGATCTTCTGTAATTCCCACTGCTTCCGAAAATCTGCGCAAATCTTCTTTCAACTATGCCTGGGCTACATCATGTTTAGATTTTTCTTCAAGAATAAGTTTCGCTTGATCAGGGACGCCAGCAAGTTTATTCTCCAGAGAAGCAATCATTCCTTTACTTCGAAGTTGCGCGGATTTTTCAATATTAATGGATTGAACATTCGCCTGTATCCTCTCTTCAACTTCTTGAATGATCAAGGCTTTTTCATGATTCCTTCTCTCCAGTTGAGAAATTTCTTCCTTCAGGGCTGCAATACGATCTTGGATAGTCCTATTTTCATCAATATGAATCTTTAATTGATCTTGAAGAATCATATGCTCTTGTTCAAGTTTAGAAATTGATGAAGCTGTCAGAGAGGCTTGTTCTTGAGATACAGCTAGCTGCTTCTTGTACTCTAAAATCTCAGGGGCAATTGTAACATTCTCTACTGACGCCAGAGAAATTACTGAATCACGAAACTTGAGGAGTGAATCACGCAAAGGAGATATGTTGAGTCTAGCCATCTTGGCAGAGCTCTCCAAAATCTCTATGGCAACATCCAAATCTAACCATTGATCAGGATTTCTGAAGATATGGATTATTGCTAATAAGGAATGTTTCACCATAAGCATTTTATGAACAGGGATTTTTGCAAAGGACGACAATTCAGAAGTAGTGGCCACAGAATCAGAACTGGCTGCACCACTGCAAGGATGAGTTCCTATAGTAAAAGAAGAAAGATATTCAAAATATTATTATGAAATATGTAGTCGTGAATGAAGATAATCAGTGCATATATATGTACCTATCACCGGAATATGACCTACAGAGGCAGAAGCTCTCTGAGTCATGGAAAGACCAAGTTCCACCATATCAGCAAAAGATGGTGCTCTAGCTTCTGTGCTTGAATCCCTGGTAGCCGGAGTTGGCAAGCCTGCAGTTTCTGTTGGAAATATGATTTCACGAGCCACTACTCTCTGTACTACCAATGGAACTACAGGTGCTCTTGGTGAAGACACCACAAGAGGGCTTGCTGAAGAGACAGCACCTATTTCTGCAACTTGAGCACCTAAAAAAAAGGAGACACAATGAAAGGGAGACATAATAATAAAATAATAAGTTGTTAAAATATAGATAGATATGCATGTGGAAATTAAATCTCCTTTACCTAGTGAATACCCATATTCGCCATAATCTAAAGGTTCCTCTTCATTTTCTTCAGCTGCAGGAGATTTAGCAGGATCATTCACACCGAGAAGAGTCTTAACGGTTGTAGGGGAAGATTCCATCTCGACCTCTTTCGTAGCTGTTTCCTCATCTCCGTCAATGTCAACTTCGCCTTCTTCAAAGTCATCATCTTTATCTTCACAGCTGTCGCTATCCTTGCTGTCTTCATATTTTGAAGATTCAGTAGTATCTGACGATGAAGCTGAACTCTCATCTTCTAAAATTTCTTCATCAGCTTCTTCAATGACAACTTGCTTCCCTTTGTAAGAAACGGGTTGGCTGCTCTCCGGAACAGGCTCTTGGATTGTAGGGGAAGTAGATGCTTGGCGAGTCCTTTCTGGAAGAATAGGGGATGATGTTTGCAAACGCGTTTTTGATCTAGTCATTGGGGAAGATGGACTAGGACCAAGGGGTTGTGGAGGAGATACGGAAGTACCAACAGCTGGTCCTTCTTGAGCCGCTGCAGTCTCTGCAGGAATAGGAGATGTACCTTCAGCATCGTTTGCGGCTTGATTTGAGAAATCCCGACGAGTTTTCTCAAATTCCCTCAGAACTCCATGAGCGAACCAACCATCCAAAGTGTTGATGGGCTTGATTTCACGGATGGGGTCTTCCAATGATATCTTCCTACAAATTTCTCTAGGATGAGACGCATGGCTCTTTTCTGGAACATAGCCGATTCCGCTCTCTAAATTTCTGCCCTTCAGCCTGGGCGGGTGAAGAAAGATAGAAGAATCCACTGGCAAGCATTTAGTGACCAAGTATGACTGGTGATCCCACCATCGCATCCAGCTATATGATGTACGGACTATGCGATTACAACCTGAAATTATGAAAAGAGATCCTACGCAGCCATTCAGCAGTTGTTTCCATATCATGGCCCAGTTAAGAGGACCAATTCCATAACAGCGCATTTTTCTAGTAACCAACCCGCAGTCCTGAGGCACGGTCTGATCATAACCAAATTGACGAGCAAAGCGACTGGGGTAGTAAGGTTCTCTCCAAAATTCTGTTCCTTCCCGAAGAGGTAAACTGCATGAGCGAATAGAAAAAAAGAAAGCTCTCTCTGCTGCAGTGAGCGTTTCTTGGTCCACCATATCTGTATATTCAGTGTAGCGATAAAGGTGGAATTGAAAGAAGTTTATCTGGTCATCATCTCGAATTTTATTGGCAACCCATTCATACGCTCTTTTTGCCATCGCTCTTTGCTGAAAGAACCAGAGTGGAAGGTGAGAAGGATGAGTATATGCTTGCTCTGGAGCCTCAAAAGTCCAAGGGAAATAGACCCCTAGCCACCCTGTGATGTAATGCCAAGAAGTATGTGCAGACGAGGCCCCAAGAATAGGATCTTTCACGTGAGTAGCTACCTCTCCAAGGGCTCTATAAATAGAACATAAACTGGAGGAGCAAGAGAGTATTTATGGCCTTC
Organism: Magnolia officinalis; assembly: GCA_021015155.1. Taxonomy (NCBI): domain Eukaryota; kingdom Viridiplantae; phylum Streptophyta; class Magnoliopsida; order Magnoliales; family Magnoliaceae; genus Magnolia; species Magnolia officinalis. Next base: position 33,845,509 of record JAJHSJ010000015.1, read on the forward strand.
CGCTAAAGCACCAGCCACAACAAAAACGCTTGGACGAACAGCATCTGCCCATTTAGAGCTGGGCAATACGACTAAACTTAGCCAATAAGCTAAGAACGCAGCAAGTTCTCCGAAGGAGCTATATTCTGGTCTTCCTTTTATTGTATCTCGAAGCTTCGTTAATTCTTTAGAGTGGCAATCGCGAAATCTTCAAAGAAAAATGAGGAGGTTAATATACAGGGATGGCTAAATAGCAAGAATATAAAGAATAAGTCAACTGTCAGATTGATAAATACCTGAGACCTCTAGAAAAATGTGACAGCCATTGTAGAGGGGGGATTTTGTGGAAACTGGGAAATTTGCCCATCTCTTTGAACAGCTCTATGGTAGTCTCAGAGATAGAAGGTTTGCGGTCTGGAGAAGATACAAAGGCCAATTCTCTATTTGTAGGAATGAATTCATCATAGAATTTGCTTGTTATTGTAAGACCGGCTATACGATGAAGATCCCAAAGTGATATGCTCATTTCACCATAAGGTAAATGGAAGGAGTTGGTTGTAGGCGACCAGTATTCAAGGAAGCCTTTCAGTATATTGGGTTCCCTATAGAAGTGTTTGGAGGTCACTTCTATGGGATCATAAAGGCCAATCTTTGCAAGAGTGCTCGTATGCTTCAGCAATATAGCCTCCCCCCATTCAGAGTAATAGCGGCGAGCAGTTAACATGCCTCTGATGCGGAATTCTGCCTGTCCCCAGAGTTGTTCTCGATCTCTAAAGCGCTGTCGAACTGTCTCATAAAAATGAGAAGGAAAGAGATCATGAGGACTGTGGAAAGGAACTAGGAAGATCATGGAATGAGTTTCCCCTATCTTCTATCGCGGCTTCTGTGTTTGTATAACTCCCTCAAGGATTCGGGGCTCTCTTGAAGCCCATGATTCAGTATACATCAACCTTTCGCCATGAACGCAATCCTTGGGTTCACAGTCAAGCATGGACTGATGGCGATAAACGTTGATGGGAATTATTGTCATGCCTTCCGCATGAGGATTGTCAAACTTCATGATACCTTCAACAACTCATACTGAGTCCCACGAGTTTTGAAGTCTCTTCTTCTTATGTTCCTTGATCTTCTCTGCAAATTCTTTCGCCTTATTGTGGCGAGTTTTCTTCGAACGAGAAGCTGGAGGAGTGTCTCAACGGGGAGATGGCTTTTCACTATCGGTACGAATATGAGCTGTGGCCTTTAACCATTCATCCCAGTCATACTCTCTGCCATGCTTAGGTAGACATTTGATATCTCCCAAAGAAATAGATCTATGAATGGGGGATGGTAAAGATCTGATGCGATCAGAAAAGTCAAAGGTAGGGAGAACAGGCTCTTTAAAATAAGTAGGATTTCTGGAAGTCGTCTTTATTCTCTTAGTAGGAGGTTGATCAGAAGAAGGAGTCACAGGACGGGCCGTTTGTTTAATACGAGCCATGAAAATAAGTCAAGGAAGAAAAAAGAAAATTGGCTAAGTTTGAAGAACTTTGCGCGGGTCCGCGCAAAGTATATTGTTTGCGTGGAAAAGATTTGCAACCTCGAAGGAGTTCCCGCAAACTGAAAAGGTTTGCGCGAGTTCGCACAAAGTGAGAAGTTTGCGCGGAAGAAAATTGCACAGGCAGAGTTTCGCCAGAGTAGAAAGAGTTCGTGAAAATGACTAAAGTGTTGGGCTATTTATAGGATTCGTGGTCGAGCACGGTACTCGACCGAGCTTTGCGCGGGGTCGCGCAAACCCTAGAAAATGAATGGTTTGATCCTTTTTCTTTGATTTTTCTAAAAAAAACAAAGAACTGATCAAGGGGGCATCTGTTGAGGCATAAAATAAGCAAAGAACTGAAGAAAGGAAAGATCAAGAAAATCAGTTTGAAGATCAAAGAAATCAGTTTAAAGATGACTTTGCGCGGGTTCGCGCAAAAAGAATAGATTGCGTTGGACCGCGCAAAGTAGGTTGCGCGGTTTGATCAGTGAAGACAGGTTGCGCGGGAATCATAGATTGCGCGAGACCGCACAAAGCATGTCGTTTGCGCGAGTCCGCGCAAAGTGTTTTGCAGAGGTATAAAAATGATTGGATGTTATTTTGTCCCACATCGACCAGAACAGAGATTTACACCGGTAGAAATGCCTATAAATACCCCGTTCTTTTTCTCAAAAGGGGTTGGAAGATTTCAGAGTGGAAGAAAGACGAAGAAGAAGACAGAAGACAGAAGGTGCAAATGAGCATTGGGCTCATATAGTTTGCGCGGACTCGCGCAAAGGAGCATTGGGCTCCTGTAGTTTGCGCGGACCCGCGCAAAGCATGTAGTTTGCGTGGACCCACGCAAAGCATATAGTTTGCGCGGACTCGCGCAAACCGACTGTTGGACAGTCTATAACAGCAATGGGCTGATATGCTGCAGGAATGGCTAAGAGTCTTCAAATATCCAAGTTCTTTTTGTTCAGGAGGAAGGGAAGAATCATCGACGAAAAGGCGTATTCCTCCTAAGTTTCAGGAGATGACCGGAATAGCACTGAAATGCTGCCGAAATCTCTATTCTCTTGAAGATTAATTAGTCAACTTGTCTATTCCTCCTAAGTCATAGGAGATGATTGAAATCAGCGCTGTTATGCTGTCAAAATTTATATTCAACCATTATAATTGTAACTTGCAATAAATCCTTAGTAAACTATTTTAGAATCAAGGGGTACCTGAGGATGTAAATGAATTCAGAATCAATAAAGTGTGATGATTGTGTCTGTAACTATTTCATTGTTATGATTGAATAAGATAATTCTCAAATCAAATACTTTTATTTTCTTGTCGAAATAAAAACCAAATATAATAAAGCTAAATTAAGAGAATATTAAATGAGCACAATATAGCTTAAAAAGATGACTAACTTATCTCTAAGAGTGGCGTATTGATTTAGCTTGAATTCAATGAAAAACTCTGAAATTCGTGCTCTATTTATAAGTGAAGAAATCGCATTCACGACTGTTACTGAGGACACCACGACTGGTCGTAGGACCAACAGATTTTTGAAATTTTGAGCGCGATAAGATAAATCCGTTCCACAACTGGTCGTAGGCCCTTCACGACCAGTCGAGGGACCTTCACGACTGGTCGTGACCTGTCCACGACTAGTCGTGTGAAACGAGATTTAGTTGCAGGACTTTGAGTCGAGGTTGCAGGACTGGTTGAGAACGAGTTGAGTACTGTTCACACGACCGGTTGAGCAGTCTCTAGGACTGGTTGAGGCTTAACAAAAAATTTCAAAAATTTATAACAAACTTAGGACTGGTCGAGGAATTTCTTAGACTGGTCGAGCAAGTGCTAGGACTAGTCGAATAGAGTCCAAGACTAGTAGAGAAATAGTCTATTCACTTATAAAATGATCTAATTGAATTATGTATTCAAAATGACCTACTCTAAGGTCAATCTAGGGTCATTCATACCTTATATATGAAGTATGAACATTGAAACTTCTTTTCCTTGGTTGATAGTTAATCTCTGAAGTTCACGAAGCTTGTGATCATTACACTTGATGGAGCTTGAACTTGAAACCTTTTGAAGTTTCAACTTGAAGTATATTGAAACTTGAATTTGTAACTGTTTCGACAAGAAAACAAAAGTATTTGATTTGGGAATTATCTTATTCAAACATAACAATGAAATAGTTACAGAAAACAATCATCACACTTTATTGATTCTGAATTCATTTACATCCTCAGGTATCCCTTGATTCTAAAATAGTTTACAAAGAATTCATTGCAAGTTACAATTATAACGGTTAAATATAAATTTCGACAGTATAACAGCGCTGATTTCAATTATCTCCTATGACTTAGGAGGAATAGACAAGTCAACTAATTAATCTTCAAGAGAATAGAGATTTCGGCAGCATTTCAATGCTATTCCGGTCATCTCTTGAAACTTAGGAGGAATACGCCTTTTCGTCGATGATTCTTCCCTTCCTCCTGAATAAGAAAAACTTGAAGATTTGAAGACTCTAGCCATTCCTGCAGCATATCAGCCCATTGCTGTTATAGACTGTCCAGCAATCGGTTTGCGCGAGTCCGCGCAAACTACATGCTTTGCGCGGGTCCGCGCAAACCACAGGAGCCCAATGCTCCTTTGCGCGAGTCCGCGCAAACTACAGGAGCCCAATGATCCTTTGCGCGAGTCCGTGCAAACTACAGGAGCCCAATGCTCCTTTGCGCGAGTCCGCGCAAACTATCTGAGCCCAATGCTCATTTGCACCTTCTGTCTTCTTCTTCGTCTTTCTTTCACTCTGAAATCTTTCAACCCCTTTTGAGAGGAAGAACGGGGTATTTATAGACATCTTTACTGGTGTAAATCTCTATTCTGATCGATGTGGGACAAAATAACATCCAGCTATTTTTATACCTCTGCAAAACACTTTGCGCGGACTCGCGTAAACGACATGCTTTGCGCGGTCTCGCGCAATCTATCATTCCCGCGCAACTTGTTCTTCACTGATCAACCCGCGCAACCCATTTACTTTGCGCGGTCCAGCGCAATCTATTCACTTTGCGCGGACCCGCGCAAAGTCATCTTTAAACTGATTTCTTTGATCTTCAAACTGATTTTCTTGATCTTTCCTTTCTTCAGTTCTTTGCTTATTTTTATGCTTTAACAGTAACTTTAAGAAGCTTGAACTTGAAATATCTTGAATCTTGAGCTTCAGGTTCAAAGTAAAAGACATTGTCTTGACTTGGAGCTTCTTGAACTATGAATCTTGAATATTGAACACACACTTGATGTTTTACTTGAACATGACCATGTAAACTTGCATTTCTTGAAGTAAAGATCTTTGTTCTTGAGTGATGCATAGTCTTCATTATGTAGATGAGCTACACAAGATACAGATTCCAAGAGAGGTTTTGGCACGACAAAATTTGACAATTATAGTTGCAAGAAACCATAACACTTACAGATTCCTCGACACTTGAAAATGTGAGAGCACTTGCCTTTGAAACTTAACAGGTCTAAGATATGATCGAACATCACTCGATATCATCAGAATTTGAATGTCGATGATATCGATGGCAGTGTCGATTCATCGATAATTTCAAAGAATTTTCCTATAAGCTTGTTGGACAGTTTTCGTTCTATTTGAATATCAATTTTATCGAGTGACCCTTGATCCAAGAAAAATAACCTGAAAGATGAAATTGTGGTGAAGACCGCTTTAGTAGAAGTAGGAATATGTCAATATGTCCTAGAGGAGGGTGAATAAGACTTTTTAATAATTTAAAATCCTATCACTCTAATCCTAACAACAAGCATATATTAGGATTACTCAAGAGTAACTCTACTGGCTTCCAAGCCCGGTAGAGGATCCAATCACAAACTATTTGAGAGATGAACAATATGCAAACTAGTTTATGATGGATATGACTGTGCATGTGTGTGAGGTGTGATCTCAGATAATCAGATATGAAAGTATTTAAGGAAATCTCATAAACAAATGAAAGATAATAACAATCTCATACATAGTCATTTTTATAGTGGTTCGACTACTTGTCTACTCCATTCCCGGTAACCGCACTCAACCCTAGAGTGTACCGAATTTCATTAAGGAGGTTTCACATGGTTCACCCCAAACTAAAGGTTTTAAATTAGGTTCACCTTTAACCTTTACAACCTACACCTAGGCTGACTGTTTATGCTCTCACGAGCAGAGGTCAACACAAAGCACCCACTTTTAGGCACACTGGCCAAGGATCTTCCACAAGACCCAACTATTTATGCTCTCACGAGCAAGGGTCAACACAACGCACCCACTTTTAGGCACTCTGGCCAAGGATCTTCTACAAGACCCTAACTATTTCTGCTCTCCATAGAGCAAGGGTCAACACAATGCACCTACTGCGTACACTCCCACCGGAGGCCTCCTAGAGGACTTATAAGATGTGAGAAACACCTTAAACCCAATCTCACAAAAGGAATGATCAAAAGCGTCCTCTGGACTCCAATAACTTATAGATAAGCAGATGAGTCCCTTTTAGTGCATTTGTTGAAGATCTCTTCCTTTAATGAAGAACTTCAGCTTCCTTTATCCACAACTCAAAAGATGTACCAATGCATGGCGACGGATTGAGTCAGGGTTTTGATGGAATCTTACTCTCAAACATTTTCCTATAAGGAGATAGAGTGATTCCAATCATCTATGCATTCAAGGCATCGTAGCTTAATAATTTGCTATTAAGGTGGTAGCTGGAGGATCCTTGAATGCGGAAGTTCATTCCCCAATCCACTCTATTCAATATCAATGATGAGGGTGGATTGGAGGATGAACTTCCATGAGATAAAGGGCTTTAGGTATATGATCTAAGGTCTATTAAAAGCACTCTCTTCTTTTTCTCTAACAGCAGCAATAGACAAGTCCTCTTTATATAGGCAAAAGGTTCCAAAGGATATAAAACGGTCACATTTATGACAGAGTTCGATATCATCAAGCAAGGTCCATATCATCAAGTGTATACTCTCGATTGCATCAAATGGCCGCTCGATGACACAAACTCAATGTCATACGCGTTTGAAACCTTTTGCCAATTGGTCGAGGGAATCGAGACAGGTGTCAATATCATCGGATTTCGAACTCCGATAGAATCAATACGAGGTTCGATTCCTCGACATTTGAAAATGAGAGAGACTTGCTATGAAATATTTCAGGTTCAAAGGAATGATCGAGGGACCTTCGATATCATCAGAATTTGAATGTCGATGATATCGATAGCCATGTCAATGTATCGATAAATCCCACGGATTTTCTATTAAGCTTGCTGGATAGTTTATGTCCTTGTTCGATGCAATCGATACTGTATCGATATCATCGATATTTGAATATCGATTCTCTTGAGGGACCCTCGATGAAAGATAAATTATCCTGAAATATTTACTGGATATTTGAGAGTCCAAGACCGATATCATCGAAGGCCTTCCGATATGTTCAAGATTTGAATTCCGATGATATCGAGGATGACCTCGATATATCGACGATCTAATGATTTTTCTTAGTAAAAATAAGGACTCGTTTTCTCTGCTGTTGATTGTATCGAGTCAACTTCGATAACTCGAGATTTGAATATCAATGATATCGATAGGTATATCGACACATCGATAATTTCGTCCAAATGAGTATGTGGTTGCTGGACATATTTTGTCCTTATTTCGATGATATCGTTTAGTCATCTAGGACATCGACAGCCCATGTCGATACTATCGATCAGTATATCGATAAAATCAACAGAGTTAAAAAACTTATAGATTTTCTGAATTTTGAAAAAGTTTTCTAACTCAAAAACCCTATGATATTCTAATAAATTTTAAGGGTTTTATTCACCTAGTGTTTTGGGACATGGGATGTGAGGCTTAGATTTACCTGTGGCGAGTTCGGCCGCACATCCGATTGAGGCAGATGGTTGATTGATCTTCCTATGAAGCTTCTCTGTCGAACCAACTCAACACTCACGCTAATTGACAAACCAGGGCACTTTCAATCTCCCCCTTTGTCAATTACGTGGCAAAATACCAAAACACCCTAGAACAACTGCTATACTGACGCCCTAAATTGTGTCTACATGAACTTTACACAATTGTACAATGTTATCTAGTTCAGATACACAAACATGTTCAGATACATAACATTTAGAAGCTACTCCCCCTAACAACAAGAATCCCCCTTTCTTCTTGCAGCTGCTCCCCCTAACACCTGCAACACCATTCATAGACATATATACAATTTTCCTTTCGGGGTGTTTGATTTGTTCTCCCCCTTTTTGTCAGTCATTGGCAAAGGTAAATATAGCAGTTGATATTGACTGAAGTTTGAAGTATTTGAGAGAACCAACATTTAGAGAGCATACATATGTAAAAGAGAGATGTATAAGGATCAAAACAGTTTAATCAAACATCATTTTAAGAAATTATACATGCATAGCAAACCAAATAGAGCAGTGATATAAGATAGATGTAATCATCAAAAACATCTCATGCATGCCACATATCATAAATGGGATAAAACCGGGGGATCTTAAAACATAACCATGGCAGTAAATATGTGTGAATTATAATCAGCCATCCCAAAATATTAAAAATGTATATACTGTCCCAGTTTAACAGTAATATGATCATTCATCCCAAACCAAAATAACATTTAACCCATCCAATCTTAGCCCTCAAAAAATGAGCACACCTAAAACAAGATTCTGTGAAAAATCGCAGCAACATAGAACTTTCCCAATCAGCTTCTACCGTCCCCAAGGATCACCATGTGTGAGCAAATCTACCACTTGCTTGCTGGTTTTCTGGAGGGCGTCGACTTCTTCTTCAATCACGGTGAGTCACCTTTCACAGTTGTAAAGGCGCTCCTCCATATTAGCCATCCCGTTTAGTATGTGACATTCGAGATGATGAGCTTGGCGATTTGTGATAGACTCTAGACTTAGCAGTGGCATTCGATTCGATCCCTAAGGAGGACATGAAGGTTGAGCATGTTGAGTGGCCGACTGCAAGGGACCACTATTCTCGGGAAGAGATGAAGTGAGATATAACTGTTGAGCCACCTGGGCTGCATCACTATCAAACCATGCTTCTGGATGAACGACATCAGATGTGGCAGGGAGGCCAACATGATAAGCTAGTTTACAGATGAGTACAGGAAAGGCTAGTGTATTCCAGTGGTTGCCTTGGATGATATGAATTAACTGCTTGAGAAGAAGCGTTGGGAGGCACACCTGAACTTCTTGATACATCATACAACACATTCAGCACTAAGGGAGAAGATGATTACCATTCACGTCACATGGATAGACATTGGACCCAAAAATGCTATGGAGGATTTTAAAAGTGGATCCAAGATGATTAATATGAAGCGAATTATCATCATTTCTAGAAATGGTGGTCCCTTGACATAGTGCATGAGTTACTCTCCCCAAAATCCCAGACCATTGAGATTCTGATCGGTTACCAAAATTCGAGTGACCTCGAGATCTAGAAGGTTACCCAAAGTAATGGGAGTGATGTGTTTGGAGTAATGCAAAAATTCGATTTGAATGCACGGTGGATCATCACAAACAACATGACTTTTACTAAAGAAGTCATGGATCACCCCTATTTGATAAGAACCACCAAGATTCAGAATATTTTCCCATCTTACCACTTCTAGGAGGAGGTCCATACCGAACGGCTCGATGGCACTGTTAAGAACCAGACGTTCAACAACAGTGGCTGGATGTCTTTCCGCTGGAATAAGTTGATGCTTGCTAGGCTGCTTAGTCTTTGATTTTGAAGATTGAGGAAGAGACTTACCTTTGCCTTTGATTATGATTTTTCAGTGTGAGGGACAGGTAAAGGTAAGAAGAAGCAACTAGAGAAGAGAGGGGATATGAGAATTTGAAATCGAATACACCCTCATTCTTATAGTAATGCTGTCGATCATATCGATCCTTCATCGATGTCATCGATCACACGTTATAATGACATTAAGGACCGTGCTGATGACTATTGGAAAATGCCAATATCCAGTGGAAATTTGGTCAGTCCATCCATTTGGAAGGACCACTGGTTATCACCTTGCATTCCCGATATTCTTGGATTTCATCGATATGGTTAATACATGAGATTTAGACTTGTGGCTGATACTTAACCATGAATGTCCCAGTGTGAAGATTTTCCTATGTGGATCATGGTCACTGGGATATTTTCAATGGGTGCATACTCCAATGGATTTTTGAAGATCACTAAACATATTTATATCAAGAGGTTTAGTGAGGATATCTACGAGTTTCTTTTCTGTGGAAACATAATCCAATGTAATAATCTTGTCTTCAACAAGTTCTCGGATAAAATGATGACGGATGTTAATGTGCTTGGTCCAAGAATGTTGGACAGGATTCTTTGAAATGTTAATCGCGCTTGTGTTATCATAGAAAAGACTCATCGTGGGTTGTTCAATCCCGTAGTCCAACAATATCTGCTTCATCCAAAGGAGTTGTACACAGCAACTTCCAGCAGCAATGTATTCAGCCTCGGCAGTGGACAATGATATTGAGTTTTGCTTCTTACTCTGCTAGGAGACTAGACAATTTCCAACATAAAAGCATCCTCCGCTTGTTGATTTTTGATCATCCAAATTTTCTGCCCAATCGACATCAAAGTATCTAGTGATGATGGTGGATGTTTCAAATGGATACCACAGTCTGAAGGAGGTAGTTCCTGCTATGTATTTAATGATCCTCTTAACGGCCGTTAGGTGAGATTCCTTAGGATCTGCCTGATATCGAGCACATACTCCCACACTAAAAGATTGTAACAGCCCACGCCCACACTGTATGATATTGTCCACTCTGGGCACAGTCCACACGGTTTTGTTCTCGGGGAATCCCCCAAAAGGCCTCATACAGTATAGGGTGATAACTCTACATATAACCACCACAACTTCAGACGACACTTCCGATGTGGGATAAAGCTTTACCTTTCACTGTGTGCACAATAGCCTGCCAGCCACACAGTAGCCTGCCAGCCATCTTAGGGCCCGCCCACATGTGTGCTCGCCCACGTGTGCCCGCCCATATGTGACCACAGTGACGGGGCGTCACAATATCCCCCACCGAGGGCAGAGCCGTCCTCGGCTCTGATACCATTTGTAACAACCCACACCCACACTGTATGATATTGTTCGCTTTGGGCACAGCCCGCACGGTTTTGTTCTCGGGGAACTCCCCCAAAAGGCCTCATACAGTATAGAGTGATAACTTTACATATAACCACCACAACTTCAGACGACACTTCCAATGTGGGATAAAGCTTCACCTTTCACTGTGTGCACAGTAGCCTGCCAGCCATCTTAGGGCCCGCCCACATGTGTGCCCGTCCACATGTGACCACAGTGACGGAGAGTCACAAAGATATATCAGGATGACTGGCTGTGAGATATAGTAGGCTGCCTATCATACTTCGGTAGAGATGTTGATCCACACTCTTGCCATTTACATCTTTGGAGAGTTTGAGTGTGGTGCTCATGGGAGTGTGATAAGAATGACTAGATTCGAGACCAAACTTTTTCACCAAATCATTTGCATACTTGGTTTGACAGATGATGATTCCATCATATAGCTGCTTGACCTGTAATCCTAGGAAGAAGTTTAATTCACCAACCATACTCATTTCAAATTCTGATTTCATGAGGTTGACAAATTTGAGAGCAGCCTCTTCACATGTTGAGCCAAAGACTATATCATCCACATAAATCTGTGCAATAAGAAGTGAGTCATTTGTTGTTTGAGTAAATAATGTTTTATCTACACTACCTCTGCAGAATTTATGGTCCAAAAGAAATTTTGTCAATTGTTCATACTAGGCACGAGGTGCTTGTTTGAGACCATAATGAGCTTTGTTTTGACGATAAACATAATGGGGATACTTAGGGTCTGAGAATCCTTTTGGTTATTCTACATAAACTTCTTCAGCAAGATCCCCATTAAGAAAGGCACTTTTATGTCTATTTGAAATAATTTAACCTTTAATGCACATGCACAGACATAAGAATTCTAATGGACTCAAGGCGAGCTACAGGGGCAAATGTCTCATCAAAATCAATGCCTTCTATCTGTGAGTACCCTTGAGCTACAAGTCTTGCTTTGTTCCTAATCACATTTCTTGATTCATCAGATTTATTCTTGAAGATCCATTTGGTTCCAATGATATTAGTATCGAGTGGCCTGGAAACCAATTTCCATACCTCATTTCTCTGAAATTGTTGAAGTTCTTCTTGCATAGCATTAATCCAGTGTTCATCTTGAAGAGCTTCTACAATATTTTTAGGTTCAATCTTTGATGTAAAACAGAAATGACTATAGATATTTTCTATCTGCCATTGAGTTCTTACACCGACATTAGGATCCCCAATAATTTGTTCTCGAGGGTGATTCTTAATGATAGGTATGTTAGATGATGGTTGAGGTTCATTGGACAATGGAGATTTGTGTTAGTGCTATTATATGATACCTCTTTGATTGTCAAATTTTGTGTGTCAAAACCTTGGTATGTTCTATGTCTTGGTGTGTTCTATGTTTAAGACAACCATGGACTCTTCAAGCGGCTTCAAGATATATTTCGAAGATATAAAGAAGAAGATATAAAGAAGTCACGGTATTCTTTATTCACGCAAAGGTTATTCAAGTTCAAGATACAAGCAGTGTTTGAAGGTGTGAAGCTCAAAAGCAAACTCAAGATAAATGTTGGTGTCAAGTTTTTGGACGACTCGTACTTCAGGCTTTAAGTACTAAAAGATTTATCATTCGTTGAATGAAGTAGAGTTCAATGTCCATACTTCATTATTCAGGTTTGATAGACCATAGTCACTGACCTTAGGGTAGGTCATTTTGGATACATTATTCAAATGTATTTAAACATGTGTTTGATCTGCTCTTAGACTAGTCCTGGTTCTGGTTCGACCAGTCCTAGCACTGGCTCGACCTGTCTAAGAATTTCCTAGGCCAGTCTTGGAATTGTTCAAATTTATCAGATTTTCTGGTTCGCTCACGACCAGTCTTGGAGTCTGCACGACCGGTCGTGGAACGTCCTCGACTCGAACCTCGACCAGTCGTGGAGCCTCGATTCAAACTCCAGCGACTAAATTCACTGTCGCTCGACCAGTCGAGAAGGGGTCTCGACCGGTCGTGGACGACCTTCGACCAGTCGTGGACTGCCTACGACCAGTCGAACATCGGTTTTCCTGATTCCGCGCAGAAATTCAAAAATCTGTTTCTTCTAAGACCAGTCGTGGGAACTCCTAGACCAGTCGAAGACGAATTTCTGTAGCTATAAATAGCACACGAATTTCAGAGTTTAATCATCGAAAATTCTATCAAAGCAAGGCTCCACTCTGAGATAAGTCGTGTTTAAATTTAAGCTAATTTGCGCTTCATTCTAATTCCTTTTGTTAGCTTTTTGCATTTGATTTTATTCTAAATTCCAATCATATTTGAAAAGGGGAAATCGTGTATTCCTTCTTCTTGGAATTAAAATCAAATAGAGCTAGCCCTTTGAGATTTCATTTAAAATCAATTAGAACTTAGAACCTCAATAATTTGAGTATTGGACATTGAACTATCATCTCTACTCTGATCGGTTCTTCCGGGCTACTGCAAAAGGATAAGATCCAGGTATTTTACAATTCCTGTAATTTCTATTTTGGTTTCGTATGAGATTTGCCAGAAAAATCTCTATGTGTATGGTTATCTGAGGAGAGCCAGAAAACTCAGATTGTGGGGTTTTTTGAATTGTGTAAGCCCAAGTGATAAAGACACAATTGTGAAGGTTTTTGGTGAACCTGTGAAAACCAGTTTTATTAGAGAACGCTAATATCCCCTGTGTGAGGATATTAGGAGTGGAGTAGCATTCTGTGTGGCTGTTTGAGAACAGTTGGTGAACACACAGGCGAACCACTATAACTTCTTGTCTTGTGGATTGAATGGTTATTTAAGTCCTTATCTTTTATCATTCAGTTCTATTTTCCTTGTGGATGTGAATGTTGTAACAGTTTGAAATTACAAGCAAGTGTGGGAATGTTGTAATAATTTAGTGATTTATTTCTACAATTTATTTCCAGCAATTCTCTCTATTGATTCAAGCTTTAAATTCCAAAATTGTTCCAGCAAGGTTGCCCTGCCATTTTTATGGTGTATGGCTGTCCCTAGAACAAGACATTTGTAAATTCAATTTATTCAGTGCAGTTTGTATTTATTTCTTTATTCCTCTTTGATTTGAGAATTTGATACAAAGACATTTCTAGACATAAGGTTGTCCTACCATAAACATTGGGTTTTTGGTGAAAGGTTGTCCTTAGAACAACGTTTGTATCAACCTCTCAATTTCAATTGTTTGAGGTTGCATTTCATTTCTGCATTGCAATTTATTTAATTAGTTCATTGGCTATCATACTTTGTTTAATTCCGCTATTATAAGTTTTTATTTGGCATTGTCCTATTCACCCCCCCTCTAGGACATATAGCTTGGCCATTTCAAGTGGTATCAAAGCCTAATAGCTCGCTTTTAATTCTTTATATTTGGATTTATTTCCTGAGCTAACGATCTAAGCTATATATAATAATGTCAAATTTTGATAGCCTCTCAGTCACTAGGCCTCCACCATTTGATGGCTCCAACTATGCTTATTGGAAAGCCAGAATGAGGATCTTCCTCAAATCAATGGATGAGAGTGTGTGGCAAGCCACAGTGACTGAATGGAATCCTCCTGTCATGGAAGTAACTGGAATTGATGGTTCTAAATCTATGAAAATTACACCATACTATCAATGGACCACTCTTCAGAAAAGTGAGAGTAGTGCTAATGCTAAAGCACTTAATGCAATTACTTGCGCACTATCACCGGATGAGTTCAAAAGAATCATATCCTGTGATACTGCAAAGCAAGCTTGGGATATTTTAGAAATGACACATGAGGGTACATCGATTGTCAAAAAATCTAAAGTCCAACTCCTCACAACTAAATTTGAAGAAATTCATATGGAGGAGAATGAAATGTTTATGGACTTCTATACTAGATTAAATGACATTGTAAACTCAATGTGGGGTCTTGGTGATAAAATCCCAGAAAATAAAGTGTGTGCAAAAATTCTACGCTCTCTTCCTGAACGGTTCAATTCTAAAGTAACCGCAATCCAGGAACTTCGTGACACGGACAAAATGAAGGTGGAAGAACTCGTTGGGTCTCTACAAACTTATGAATTAAATTTTAAAGCTCCTAAAGGAAAATCAATTGCTTTGAAATCTTCCAAAAATACGGTAGAAGATAAATCCGATTCTGAAGATGACTTAGCTCTTATTGCAAAAAGATTTTACAAAATTTTTAAAAGTAAGAAAAGAGTTGATTTTCAAAAATCAAATGATAAAAAGAAGTTTAGATCTAAAACTCGAAAATCTTTGAAAGACAGTCAGTGTTACAACTGTCATGAGTATGGGCATCTAGCAAACAAATGTCCTAATAAGGACAAACCCAAAAAGAAGGGTATGTTGGCTACATGGGATGAATCATCTGACTCTGAAGTTTCTTCTGAATCAGAAGATTCTGAAACCGAGTCGGGCAATGAGGTAAAAGCCCTTATGACTCTAGCTAAGTTTACCTTCTCTGATCACGATGATTCTACTAGTGAAGAAAATTTGGATAATGATCATGAGAATGAAGAAGATCTTCAAGATGCTTACAATGCCTTATACAAAGAGAGTTGTAAAATTGCTGTGAAGCTTAAACTTCAGAGAGAAAAATTTTCTAAACTTAGAGATTGTTTTGACTTGCTTGTTTTAGAAAAATCTCAAATATCAGATTATTTTGAAAAATCAAAAAGCGATTTAGAATTCAAAAACTCTCTGATTGTTGATTTAAAATCTGAAATTGAGAGACTAAAAAATGAAGTGTCTTCTCTTCTGAATTCAAAGGAAACTTGGAGGTATGCCCAAGGTGATTCTAAATTAGAAAAACTTCTATCCGGTTCAAAAAAATGTGGCGATAGATCCGGGTTGGGGTATGATAAAACAATACCTCATAAACAGAAGAATTCTCCACCTAAATTCGTGAAAGGAGAATCCTCTAATTCAAAAGAGAAAAACACTTCACAAGGTTTTGTCAAAACAACAAAAAATTTTCAAAAACCTAGAAGCAGCTATGTCAACTTCAAAAATCATATGAAAAATCCTTTAGCTGAAAAAATAGTTGATTTACTCAAGGAACTTTTAAAATCTAATTCTGTAAGTCACTCTTACAAATATAAACAAAAGAAGACCAACTATGTTCCTAAACCTAAAACTGTTATGAAATGGGTTCCTAAAGTTGACTGCTTGGTTGATCACACTGCTTTCAAAGCAACTAGCCTTTCAAAGTGGTACCTAGATAGTGGTTGCTCCAGGCATATGATTGGTGACAAAGCTCTTTTCACCGATCTACAAGATATGACTGATGGGTCAATCACATTTGGTGATGGTAGCAATTGCAAAATTATTGGCCAAGGTACGGTTCAACTCTATAATCTACCCTTATTTAAGAATGTTTTATATGTTGAGGGTTTAAAACACAACTTGTTAAGCATATCTCAAATATGCGATAACAATCATAGTGTGAAGTTTTCCAATCAAGGTTGTGAGATTATAGACAAAAAGGGGTCTGTGATATTAACTGGTCTCAGAACTTCTGAAAACTGCTATATAGTGAGAAATGACAGCTCATCTAACCAAATGTGTTACATGGTCCATACCAATGAAACTGAATTATGGCATAAACGCCTTGGACATGTACACTACCGGAATTTATATAGATTGAGCAAAGAAGAACTAATAAGAGGTCTACCAAAGATTCAAAAAGTAGATAAAATATGTGGTGAATGCCAGTATGGTAAACAAACTAGGAGATCTCACAAAAAGGTGAACTCAAATACCACATCAAGACCACTCGAACTTCTCCACATGGATCTAATAGGACCAACTAGAACGGAAAGTCGAGGAGGTAAAAAATATATTCTGGTTATTGTAGACGATTACACCAGATTCACTTGGGTTTCATTTTTAAAGGACAAATCAGAAACCCTTGATGAAGTGAAAAAGATAATCAAACGGATCCAAACTGAAAAATGTTCTCAAGTGAGTAAGATCCGAAGTGATCATGGATCCGAATTTGAAAATAGCGGTTTTGAGAAATTCTGTAATGATCATGGAATATCACATGAATTCTCTGCACCTAAAACTCCACAACAAAATGGCATTGTGGAAAGAAAAAATAGAGTTCTTCAAGAAATGGGAACTGTTATGCTAAATAGCATGAAGGTTTCTAAGAATTTATGGGCTGAGGCGATTAATACTGCTTGCTATATTATTAATCGTGTTTATACTTGCAAATCAAATAATAAAACGCCCTATGAAATGTGGTTTGACAAAAAACCTACAGTCAAATATTTTTGCGTTTTTGGCAGTAAGTGTTATATTTTACGTGACCGGGAAAACTTGGGAAAATTTGATACAAAAAGTGATGAAGGATTATTCTTAGGATATTCATTAAACAGTCGTGCATATCGTGTACTGAACAAAAGGACCGGAGTTATTCAAGAGTCAATCAATGTGGTCATAGATGATCACTTAAATACTTCGGCCCCTAGTTCAGATAATGATGAAGTTCTCATAATTGAAAAATCAGAAACTTCATCAAGTGAATCTAATCATGATGTGAGGACTGTCAAAGATCATCCAACTACACAAATCCTTGGAAATCCTCTCACAGGTGTACGCACTCGTAGACAATTAGAAGATTTTTGTAATTACGTGTGTTTCACATCTCAGATAGAACCGGTTAATGTAAAAGAAGCTCTTTCTGATGAAAACTGGATAGTTGCGATGCAGGAAGAACTTAATCAATTTGTTCGTAACGATGTCTGGTATCTTGTTCCAAGACCGAAAGATAAACATATTATTGGAACAAAATGGATTTTCAAAAATAAGTCTGATGAATTGGGAAATATTATTCGAAACAAGGCAAGACTGGTTGTGCAAGGGTACACTCAAATTGAAGGTATCGATTTTGAGGAAACTTTCGCTCCAGTTGCACGCCTTGAATCAATCAGATTATTTATATCCATTGCATGTTTTAGAAAGTTTAAGATTTATCAAATGGATGTAAAGAGTGCTTTTCTTAATGGTGATTTACATGAAGAGGTTTATGTTGAACAACCTACAGGGTTTGAAGATCCTAAGTTTTCTAATCATGTTTATCGCCTTAAGAAAGCTCTCTATGGGTTGAAACAAGCTCCCAGGGCATGGTATGAAAAATTGACTAAGTTTTTACTGGGTCACAATTTTCAAATGGGTAGTGTTGATAAAACACTCTTTGTTAAAAAGCAGAACAATGATATTTTAATGGTTCAAATCTATGTTGATGATATAATTTATGGATCAACTTGTACTGACATGACTGTTGAGTTTGCAGATCTAATGAAATCTGAATTTGAGATGAGTATGGTCGGAGAATTAAACTATTTTCTAGGATTACAAGTTAAACAGCAATCTGATAGAATTTTTATTTCTCAAACTAAATATGCTCTAAATTTAGTTAAGAAGTTCGGATTTGAAAATGGTAAGAATTTTGATACTCCTATGAGTACTTCTCTAAAGCTCTCAAAAGACTCTACAGGTAAAGATATAGATCCTAAACTATATCGAAGCATGATTGGTAGTTTATTGTATTTAACAGCAAGTAGACCTGATATTGCTTTTAGTGTTGGAATTTGTGCTAGATATCAGTCTAATCCTAAAGAATCTCATTTGACTGCTGTTAAACGCATTATTCGTTATGTTGCAAGTTCAGTTAATCTGGGTCTTTGGTATCCCTTTGATACTAGTGTTCAATTGGCTGGGTTCTCGGATGCTGATTGGGCTGGTAATATGGATGACAGAAAGTCAACCAGTGGTGGTTGTTTTTACATTGGAAATTGCATAGTTTCTTGGTTCAGCAAGAAACAGAGTTCCATTTCACTCTCAACTGCTGAGGCTGAATACATTGCTGCAGGAAATGCATGTACTCAGTTAGTCTAGATGAAACGCATGTTAAGTGATTATGGTATTGCACAAGACTCGATAGTTTTATTTGGTGATAATTCAAGTGCAATTAATATTTCCAAAAATCCAATCCAGCATTCACGAACTAAGCATATTGACATTAGATTTCACTATATTTGTGAACTTGTTGAAGAAAAAGTAATTTGTTTAGAATATATTCCAACCGAGAAACAACTTGCTGACATTTTCACCAAACCACTCGATAAATGCAGGTTCAATAAATTGAAATTTGATCTCGGTATGTGTAATATAAGATGATTGATTATGCATTTTGTTAAAAAATAATAATAATAAAATTTAAAAAAAATAATAATAAAAAATAAAAAAATGCATGTTTTGGTCTTACACGACCAGTCGAGGATAGTCTCGACCAGTCGTGGTTAGACCGGTTGAGGACTAATCAAGACCGGTCGTGTATCGCGCTGGTTCCTTTATTTGGGGAAAAAATCACTTTTTCCTCATTTCCCTCTTCTTCTCCAACGGGCTTAGCTTCGACCGGTCGTACCCATCTATGGGATTTCTCCAGGTTTGAGTATTTCTCTTGATTTTATTGAAGAATCTTGAACATTGCTTCTTGTCTTCCTTGTTAGTGTTGATTATTCTTATTTCCTTCAAGGGTTTGGGGTTTTCTTCCTCATTTTCTGATTTGGTTGAAACCCATCTTGTTTTTCTTGAAATTTCTTCAATCTTTTCAAGAATATGGATGTTAGAGGTAAAAAGCGAACTAGTAGAGGTGCTTCTTCATCTAGGTCTAATGTTGTTTCTCGCCGTCATCTTAGAGATCCTAATGATGACTCTCCACCAGTTCGTGATTTTCGTACTAAGAAGGTTATTGTTGAGAAAGCAGTTAGTATTAATCATATTGCTCAATTTAATCTTGTTCCTCTCCTTCAATCTGTTGGTTGGGTTAACATTTTGAACTGGGGAGGGCCGGCATTTCAGTCAATTGCTCAGGCCATGGTTGCATGTATTACAGACTTTTCTCTTGAGGAATTAACTTTTATTGTTACTACAAGAGAAGGGCCTTTTACTGTGGATCGTCATTTGATTTCTGGCTTAATGGATATTCCAGTAAATGATGATGGAATCCATCCTTCCACATTGGGTGATAAAGTTACTGAATCTGAGAAACGTCTATTTACTAGAGCCCTTTGTAATATGGATGCACCTTGGTCTGTCAATGGTACTGTTCTCAAGTCCAGGTGGCTGTTGCCCAGATACAGAGTTCTTCATCGTATTTTTACATCTAATGTGTATCCTCGGGCTGGTAACAAAACTGAGTTGACTCTTCTGATGGTTCGTATACTGTACTCAATCATTAGTGGTGCCAATGTTTGCTTACCTTCGTTGATCTGTTATTCTATTATTCAGTTTCGGTCTCAGCCAGGTCATGGTGACATTCCATTTGGATATTTGTTAAATGTCTTAGCTACTCATATGTTGGTCACTATGCCTGTTGGTGAAGCTCCTATCCAACACCTTATTTTCAACAACTCCAACCTAAACAAAATGAAGTTGAGATTGGCCGCTGGTCAAGTTGATAATGTCGAGGGTGGTGGAGCTGCTGGAGTTGGAGATGCGAATGAAGGAGATGATCTTCCTGATGAGGATATCAACATGGATGATCTTTTTGATGATATTGAGTCTGCATCTGAAGATGATCCTGATTTTGTTCCTTCTGATTTCGATGCACGTTTAAGTGCATTAGAAGAAAAGGTAGAAAATATGCATGTTGGCCATAATGCACAATTTAAGAAAATGCATAAGTATTTGAGGCGCTTACAGAAAGGCCTTCATCATATTGATGCTACCATTCCTGCTCCTTCTTCAGGATCTGATTAAAAGTTTTTTTTTAACTATAGTTTGAGCTGATTTCACTTTGCATTTCTCTTAGTATTGTTAAACTTATAACTGTGACTTTGGTTTGTAATATCTTCTCCTACAACTTTTATGCACATTCTCCTACAACTTTTATGCACATTCTCTATTTTACTTCTTGAGCTTATGGATCTTCCTTTGTCATATTTTTGACAAAAAGGGGGAGAGAAGAATGGTATATATATATATGTGTTATTTGTGTTGTTGATGGTGTGTGCATCAATCCTTAATGGGGAATCTTATTGAGGGGGAGTAATTCATCTCTCATATTGTGTATGGTTGTCATGTGTTGACACAACTGATTCATGATTCTCTATTGTACTTTTATATATATGTTTTGTCGATTCTCTATTGTGCTTTTATATATATGTTTTGTCACAAATTTGCCAAAGGGGGAGATTGTTAGTGCTATTATATGATACCTCTTTGATTGTCAAATTTTGTGTGTCAAAACCTTGGTATGTTCTATGTCTTGGTGTGTTCTATGTTTAAGACAACCATGGACTCTTCAAGCGGCTTCAAGATATATTTCGAAGATATAAAGAAGAAGATATAAAGAAGTCACGGTATTCTTTATTCACGCAAAGGTTATTCAAGTTCAAGATACAAGCAGTGTTTGAAGGTGTGAAGCTCAAAAGCAAACTCAAGATAAATGTTGGTGTCAAGTTTTTGGACGACTCGTACTTCAGGCTTTAAGTACTAAAAGATTTATCATTCGTTGAATGAAGTAGAGTTCAATGTCCATACTTCATTATTCAGGTTTGATAGACCATAGTCACTGACCTTAGGGTAGGTCATTTTGGATACATTATTCAAATGTATTTAAACATGTGTTTGATCTGCTCTTAGACTAGTCCTGGTTCTGGTTCGACCAGTCCTAGCACTGGCTCGACCTGTCTAAGAATTTCCTAGGCCAGTCTTGGAATTGTTCAAATTTATCGGATTTTCTGGTTCGCTCACGACCAGTCTTGGAGTCTGCACGACCGGTCGTGGAACGTCCTCGACTCGAACCTCGACCAGTCGTGGAGCCTCGATTCAAACTCCAGCGACTAAATTCACTGTCGCTCGACCAGTCGAGAAGGGGTCTCGACCGGTCGTGGACGACCTTCGACCAGTCGTGGACTGCCTACGACCAGTCGAACATCGGTTTTCCTGATTCCGCGCAGAAATTCAAAAATCTGTTTCTTCTAAGACCAGTCGTGGGAACTCCTAGACCAGTCGAAGACGAATTTCTGTAGCTATAAATAGCACACGAATTTCAGAGTTTAATCATCAAAAATTCTATCAAAGCAAGGCTCCACTCTGAGATAAGTCGTGTTTAAATTTAAGCTAATTTGCGCTTCATTCTAATTCCTTTTGTTAGCTTTTTGCATTTGATTTTATTCTAAATTCCAATCATATTTGAAAAGGGGAAATCGTGTATTCCTTCTTCTTGGAATTAAAATCAAATAGAGCTAGCCCTTTGAGATTTCATTTAAAATCAATTAGAACTTAGAACCTCAATAATTTGAGTATTGGACATTGAACTATCATCTCTACTCTGATCGGTTCTTCCGGGCTACTGCAAAAGGATAAGATCCAGGTATTTTACAATTCCTGTAATTTCTATTTTGGTTTTGTATGAGATTTGCCAGAAAAATCTCTATGTGTATGGTTATCTGAGGAGAGCCAGAAAACTCAGATTGTGGGGTTTTTTGAATTGTGTAAGCCCAAGTGATAAAGACACAATTGTGAAGGTTTTTGGTGAACCTGTGAAAACCAGTTTTATTAGAGAACGCTAATATCCCCTGTGTGAGGATATTAGGAGTGGAGTAGCATTCTGTGTGGCTGTTTGAGAACAGTTGGTGAACACACAGGCGAACCACTATAACTTCTTGTCTTGTGGATTGAATGGTTATTTAATTCCTTATCTTTTATCATTCAGTTCTATTTTCCTTGTGGATGTGAATGTTGTAACAGTTTGAAATTACAAGCAAGTGTGGGAATGTTGTAATAATTTAGTGATTTATTTCTACAATTTATTTCCAGCAATTCTCTCTATTGATTCAAGCTTTAAATTCCAAAATTGTTCCAGCAAGGTTGCCCTGCCATTTTTATGGTGTATGGCTGTCCCTAGAACAAGACATTTGTAAATTCAATTTATTCAGTGCAGTTTATATTTATTTCTTTATTCCTCTTTGATTTGAGAATTTGATACAAAGACATTTCTAGACATAAGGTTGTCCTACCATAAACATTGGGTTTTTGGTGAAAGGTTGTCCTTAGAACAACGTTTGTATCAACCTCTCAATTTCAATTGTTTGAGGTTGCATTTCATTTCTGCATTGCAATATATTTAATTAGTTCATTGGCTTGTGGATTGAATGCTTGTTTAATTCCGCTATTATAAGTTTTTATTTGGCATTGTCCTATTCACCCCCCCTCTAGGACATATAGCTTGGCCATTTCAATTTGTCATCCGATTTATCTTGTATACATGAATCTACATCATCTTCTAATTCATTCACAGATGTATCTTCTTCATGAGGTTGATCATCGATTACCACATTGACTGACTCCTTGTTTCGACAAGAAAACAAAAGTATTTGATTTGGGAATTATCTTATTCAAACATAACAATGAAATAGTTACAGAAAACAATCATCACACTTTATTGATTCTGAATTCATTTACATCCTCAGGTATCCCTTGATTCTAAAATAGTTTACAAAGAATTCATTGCAAGTTACAATTATAACGGTTAAATATAAATTTCGACAGCATAACAGCGCTGATTTCAATCATCTCCTATGACTTAGGAGGAATAGACAAGTCAACTAATTAATCTTCAAGAGAATAGAGATTTCGGCAGCATTTCAGTGCTATTCCGGTCATCTCCTGAAACTTAGGAGGAATACGCCTTTTCGTCGATGATTCTTCCCTTCCTCCTGAATAAGAAAAACTTGAAGATTTGAAGACTCTAGCCATTCCTGCAGCATATCAGCCCATTGCTGTTATAGACTGTCCAGCAATCGGTTTGCGCGAGTCCGCGCAAACTACATGCTTTGCGCGGGTCCGCGCAAACCACAGGAGCCCAATGCTCCTTTGCGCGAGTCCGCGCAAACTACAGGAGCCCAATGCTCCTTTGCGCGAGTCCGCGCAAACTATCTGAGCCCAATGCTCATTTGCACCTTCTGTCTTCTTCTTCGTCTTTCTTTCACTCTGAAATCTTTCAACCCCTTTTGAGAGGAAGAACGGGGTATTTATAGACATCTTTACTGGTGTAAATCTCTATTCTGATCGATGTGGGATAAAATAACATCTAGCTATTTTTATACCTCTGTAAAACACTTTGCGTGGACTCGCGCAAACGATATGCTTTGCGCGGTCTTCGCAATCTATCATTCCCGCGCAACCTGTTCTTCACTGATCAACCCGCGCAACCCATTTACTTTACGCGGTCCAGCGCAATCTATTCACTTTGCGCGGACCCGCGCAAAGTCATCTTTAAACTGATTTCTTTGATCTTCAAACTGATTTTCTTGATCTTTCCTTTCTTCAATTCTTTGCTTATTTTTATGCTTTAACAGATGCCCCCTTGATCTGTTCTTTGTTTTTTCAGAAATCAAAGAAAAGGATCAAAGAATTCATTTTCTAGGGTTTGCGCGACCTCGCGCAAACCTCGGTCGAGTACCGTGCTCGACCATGAATCCTATAAATAGTCCAGCAACTTAGTCTTTTGTACAAATCCTTTCTGCTCTGGCAAAATTTTGTTCCTGCGATTCTCTTCCGCGCAAACCATTCACTTTGCGCGAACCCGCGCAAACCTTTCAGCTTTGCGTGATCCCGCGCAAACCTTACAGCTTTGCGCGAATTTCTTCAAAGTCTAGGTCTTTTCGCGTAGCCCATACACTTTGCGCGGACCCGCGCAAAGTGTCCTGCACTTAGTCGACTTTCTCTTTCTTTTGTTCCTTCCAATACTTAACCATTTTTCATTCTTCTTCTATTCTTCCTTCTTTTTTTTCTTCACTCGTCATTATGGCCCGTATAAAACAAACAGCCCGTCCTGTGACTCCTTCTTCTGATCAACCACCTGCCAAGCGAACAAAGACTACCTCCAGGACTCCTTATTTTAAAGAGCCTGTTCTTCCAACTTTTGACTTTTCTGATCGCATCAGATCTTTGCCATCCCCCATCCATAGATCTATATCTTTGGGGGATGTCAAATGTCCCCCGAAGCATGGCAGGGAATACGATTAGGACGAATGGTTAAAGACTACAGCTCATATTCGTACTGATAGTGAAAGACCGCCCCTTCATGAAGACACTCCCCCTGCCTCTCGTCCGAAGAAAACTTGCCGTAATAAGGCGAAAGAATTTGCAAAGAAGATCAAGGAACATAAGAAGAAGAGACTTCAAAATTCATGGGATTCGATTCGGGTTGTTGAAGGCGTCATGAAATTTGACAATCCACATGCAGAAGGCATGACAATAATTCCTATCAATGTTTATCGCCATCAGTCCATGCTTGATTGTGAACCCAAGGATTGCGTTCATGGCGAAAGGTTGATGTATACTGAATCATGGGCCACTAGAGAATCCAGGATTCTTGAAGGAGTCATTCAAACGCAGAAGCCGCGACAAAGGATAGGAGAAATTCATCCCATGATCTTCTTGGCTCCTTTCCATAGCCCTCACGACCTCTTTCCTTCACATTTTTATGAGACAGTCCGACAACGTTTCCGAGATCGGGAACCACTCTGGGGACAAGAAGAATTTCGCATCAGAGGTCTGTTAACTGCTCGACGCTATTACTCGGATTGGGCAGAAGCTATTTTACTGAAGCATACGAGCACACTTGCAAAAGTTAGTCTTTATGATGCTATAGAAGTGACTTCTAAATACTTCTGTAGGGAACCTACTGTACTGAAAGGTTTCCTTGAATACTGGTCGCCTACAACCAACTCCTTCCACTTGCCTTATGGTGAAATGAGCATAACACTTTGGGATCTTCACCGCATAACCGGTCTCCTAATAACAGGTAAATTCTACGATGAATTTATTCCGACCAATAGGGAACTGGCCTTCGTATCCTCTCCTGATCGCAAACCTTCGATCTCTGAAACCACTATCGAACTATTCAAGGAGATGAGTAAATTTCCCAGTTTCCACAAGATTCCCCCTTTGCAGTGGCTGGCACATTTTTCCAGAGGCCTCAGGTATTTATCTGTCTGATAATCAACTTTCTTCTTATATTGGCGATTTCTGCATATTCACCCTCTCTTTATTTTTCTTTGAAGATTTCATGACTGTCATTCCAATGAACTGACAAAGCTTCAAGCTGCAATGAAGAGGAGACCGGAATATAGCTCCTTCGGAGAACTTGCAGCTTTCTTAGCCTATTGGCTGAGTTTGGTCGTATTGCCTAGCTCTAAATGGGCAGATGCTATTCGTCCCACTGTCTTCACTGTAGCTGGTGCTTTGGCGGAAGGCCACAAATACTCCATTGCTCCCCCAGTATTATGCTCTATTTATAGGGCCCTTGGAGAAGTAGCTACCCACGTAAAAGACCCTACTCTTGGAGCTTCGTCTGCACATACTTCTTGGCATTATATTACGGGGTGGCTTGGAGTTTACTTTCCTTGGACTTTTGAAGCTCCGGAGCAAGCATATACTCATCCTTCTCACCTTCCACTCTGGTTCTTTCAGCAAAGAGCGATGGCAAAAAGAGCATATGAGTGGGTTGCCAATAAAATTTGAGATGATGACCAGATAAACTTTTTTCAGTTCCGCCTTTATCGCTACACTGAAGATACAGATATGGTGGACCAAGAAACACTTACTGCAGCAGAGAGAGCTTTCTTCTTTTCTATTCGCTCATGCAGTTTACCTCTTCGGGAAGGAACAGAATTTTGGAGAGAACCTTACTACCCCAGTCGCTTTGCTGTCAATTTGGTTATGATCAAACTGTGCCTCAAGACTGCGGGTTGGTTACTAGAAAAATGCGCTGTTATGGAACTGGTCCTCTTAATTGGGCCATGATATGGAAACAACTGTTGAATGGCTGCGTCGGATCTCTTTTCATAATTCCAGGCTGTAATCGCATAGTCTGTACGTCATATTGCTGGATGCGATGGTGGGATCACCAATCATACTTGGTCACTAAATGCTTGCCAGTGGATTCTTCTATCTTTCTTCATCCACCCAGGCTGAAGGGCAGAAATTTAGAGAGCGGAATCAGCTATGTTCCAGAAAAGAGCCATGCGTCTCATCCTGGAGAAATTTGTAGGAAGATATCATTGGAAGACCCTATCCATGAAATCAAGCCCATCAACACTTTGGATGGCTGGTTTGCTCATGGAGTTCTGAGAGAATTTGAGAAAACTCGTCGGGATTTCTCAAATCAAGCCGCAAACGATGCTGAAGGTACATCTTCTCCAATTCCTGCAGAGACTGCAGTGGCTCAAGAAGGACCAGCTGTTGATACTTCCTTATCTCCTCCACAACCCCTTGGTCCTAGTCCATCTTCCCCAATGACTAGATCAAAAACGCGTTTACAAACATCATCCCCTATTCTTCCAGAAAGGACCCGCCAAGCATCCGCTTCCCCTATTCTTCTAGAAAGGACCCGTCAAGCATCCGTTTCCCCTAAAATCCAAGAGCCTGTTCCAGAGAGCAGCCAATTCGTTTCTTACAAAGGGAAGCAAGTTGTCATTGAAAAAGCTGATGAAGAAATTTTAGAAGATGAGAGTTTAGCTTCATCATCAGATACTACTGAATCTTCACAATATGAGGACAGCGAGGATAGTGACAGCTGTGAAGATAAAGATGATGACTTTGAAGAAGGCGAAGTTGACATTGACGGAGATGAGAAAACAGCTGCGAAAGAAGTCGAGATGGAATCTTCCCCTGCAACCGTTAAGACTCTTCCTGGTGTAAATGTTCCTGCTAAATCTCCTGCAGCTGAGGAAAATGAAGAGGAACTTTTAGATTATGGTGAATATGGGTATTCACCAGGTAAAGGAGATTTAGTTTCCACATGCATGTATCTATCTATATTTTAATAACTTATTATTTTATTATTATGTTTCCCTTTCATTGTGTCTCCTTTTTTTTTTTTTTTTAGGTGCTCAAGTTGCAGAAATAGGTGCTGTCTCTTCAGCGAGCCCTCTTGTGGTATCTTCACCAAGAGCACCTGTAGTTCCATTGGTAGTACAGAAAGTAGTGGCTCGTGAAATCATATTTCCAACAAAAACTACGGATTTGCCAACTCCGGCTATTTCGACAAGGAAACATATGTATTTAATTTGGGAGAATCATCTTATTCGAACATAACAACAGAATAATTACAAAGATAATCATCACACTTTATTGATCCTGAATTCATTTACATCCTCTGATACCCCTTGATTCTAAGATAGATTGTTCAAACAATACAAATAATGTTTAAAGATTTGATCCAAATAGCAAATTTGGCAGCATTTCGTCAGGAGTTTCAGTCATCTCCTAGGACTTAGGGGGAATTGCTGATAATCTGATCAACTAATCTTCAAGGAGATAGGAATTTTGACAGCATTCCGGCGCTATTCTGATTATCTCCTAATACTTAGGAAGAATAGATAAATCAATCAACAATCTTCAAGAGAACGAAGATTCCGGCAGCATTTCGGTGCTATTTCGGTCATCTCCTGAAACTTAGGAGGAATACGTCTCTTCATCGATGACTCTTCCTTTTCTCCTGAACAAGAAGAACTTGAAGATCTGAAGACTCAAACCATTCTGACAGCATAACAGCCCATTGCTATTATAGACTGCCCAGCAGTCGGTTTGCACAGGTCCGCGCAAACGATATGCTTTGCGCGGGTCCGCGCAAACTATATCAACCCAGTGCCGCTTTGCGCGGGTCCGCGCAAACTTCAGGAGTCCAATACTCCTTTTCGCGCGGTCGCGCAAAGTGCAGGAGTCCAATACTCCGCACCTTCTGTCTTCTCTTTCGTCTTTCTTTCACTTCTGAAATCTTCGAACCCCTTTTGAGAGGAGGAACGGGGTATTTATAGACATTTTCTTCAATGGAAATCTCTGTTCTGGTCGATGTGGGACAAAATAATCAACCAACCTTTTTGATCCCACCGTCATATACTTTTCGCGGACACGCGCAAACGATATGCTTTCCGCGGTTTCGCGCAAACCATCAGTCCCCGCGCAAACTGTCTTCATAATCCTCCGCGTAAACCGTTCACTTTGCGCGGTCTGGCGCAACCATTTCACTTTGCGCGAACCCGCGCAAAGTGGTCTTGAAGCTGATTTCTTGATCTTTCAAATTGATTTCTTGATTTTTCTCGTCTTCACTTCCTTGCTTATTTTATGCCTCAACAGATGCCCCCTTGATCCGTTCTTTGTTTTTTCAAAAAATCAAAGAAAAAGGATCAACCAATTGTTTTCTGTAGGGTTTGCGCGACCCCGCGCAAAGCTCCGGTCGAGTACCGTACTCGGCCATAAAGGCTATAAATAGTCCAACTTCTTAGTCATTTTCACGAACTTCTCTCTACTGAAACTCTGCTCTGGCGATTTTCTTCCGCGCAAACCTTCCACTTTGCGCGACCCCGTGCAAACTGTTTCACTTTACGCGACTTTCTTTTGAACTTGAAGTTTTTCCGCGCAAACTATATACTTTGCGCGACCCCGCGCAAAGTACTTTGTACTTAGCCAATTTTCTTTTTTGAACTGTTTCTAAACTTAGCCATTTTCTCTCTTCTTCTTTTCTTACTTCCTTTATCTTACTTTCATGGCTCGTGTTAAACAAACGGCTCGTCTTGTAACTCCTTCTGACTCTCCTTCTGATCAGCCTCCTGCTAAGCGGACAAAGACCACTTCCAGAAATCCCGCTTACTTCAAAGAACCTGTTCTTCCCACTTTCGACTTTTCTGACCGTATTAGATCTTTACCTTCCCCCATTCACAGATCTATATCTTTGGGAGACATCAAATGTCCGCCTAAGCATGGCAGAGAGTATGACTGGGATGAATGGTTGAAGACCACCGCTCATATTCGGACTGATAGTGAGAGATCACCTCTCCGTGAAGATACTCCTCCTGCTTCTCGCCCAAAGAAAACTCACCGCAATAAGGCGAAAGAATTTGCAGAAAAGATCAAGGAACACAAGAAGAAGAGGCTTCAAAACTCGTGGGACTCAGTACGAGTTGTCGAAGGTATTATGAAGTTTGATAATCCTCATGCGGAGGGCATGACAATCATTCCCATCAAGGTATATCGCCATCAGTCCATGCTAGACTGCGAGTCCAAAGATTACGTCCATGGCGAGAGATTAATGTATACTGAATCATGGACCTCAAGAGAGCCCCGAATCCTGGAGGGAACTATCCGAACTCAGAAACCGCGACAAAGGATAGGAGAAGCTCATCCCATGATCTTCTTAGCTCCTTTCCACAGTCCTCATGATCTCTTTCCTTCTCATTTTTATGAGACGGTGCGACAGCGCTTCAGAGATCGAGAGCAACTCTGGGGACAGGCAGAATTCAGCATCAGAGGCATGTTAACTGCTCGTCGATACTATTCTGAATGGGCGGAGGCTATATTGCTGAAGCATACGAGCACTCTTGCAAAGATCGGCCTTTATGATGCAATAGAAGTGACCTCCAAATACTTCTATAGGGAACCCAATATTCTGAAAGGCTTCCTTGAATACTGGTCGCCTACAACCAACTCCTTCCATCTTCCTTATGGTGAAATGAGCATATCACTTTGGGACCTTCATCGCATAGCCGGTCTCACAATAACAGGCAAATTCTATGATGAATTCATTCCGACAAACAGAGAATTGGCCTTCGTATCTTCTCCAGATCGCAAGCCTTCCATCTCTGAGACTACCATAGAGTTATTCAAAGAGATGGGCAAATTTCCCAACTTCCACAAAATTCCCCCTCTGCAATGGCTAGCACATTTCTCTAGGGGTCTCAGGTATTTACCAATCCAACAACTGATCTTCCTCCTTGTATTCTTGCTATTTAGCCATTCCTGCATATTAACCTCCTTATTTTCTTTGAAGGTTTCGCGACTGCCACTCTAAAGAACTAACGAAGCTTCGAGATGCAATAAGAAGAAAGCCAGAATATAGTTCTTTCGGAGAGCTTGCATTCTTGGCTTACTGGCTAAGCTTGGTCGTATTGCCCAGCTCCAAGTGGGCAGATGTTGTTCGTCCCAGTGTCTTCATTGTGGCTGGTGCTTTAGCGGAGGGCCATAAATATTCTCTTGCTCCTCCCGTATTATATTCTATCTACAAGGCTCTTGGAGAAGTAGATACCCACATAAAAGACCCAATTCTTGGAGCTTCGTCTGCGCATACTTCTTGGCATTATATTACGGGGTGGCTTGGAGTTTATTTTCCCTGGACTTTTGAAGCTTCGGAACAAGCATATACTCATCCTTCTCACCTTCCATTCTGGTTCTTTCAGCAAAGAGCGATGGCAAAAAGAGCATATGAGTGGGTTGCCAACAAAATTCGAGATGATGATCAGATAAACTTCTTTCAGTTCCGCCTACATCGCTACACCGAAGATACAGATATGGTGGACAACGAAACACTTACTGCAGCAGAAAAAGCTTTCTTCTTTTCTATTTGCTCATGTAGTTTGCCTCTTCGGGAAGGGACAGAATTCTGGAGAGAACCTTACTACCCCAGTCGCTTTGTTCGTCAATTTGGTTATGATCAAACTGTACCACAAGACTGCGGGCTGGTTACCAGAAAAACGCGCTGCTATGGAACTGGTCCTCTTAACTGGGCCATGATATGGAAATAGTTGCTGAATGGTTGCGTTGGATCCCTCTTCATAATTCCAAGCTGTGATCGCATAGTCCGTACATCATATAGCTGGATGCGATGGTGGGATCACCAATCATACCTGGTTGCTAAATGCTTGCCAGTGGATTCTTCTATCTTTCTTCATCCGCCCAGGCTGAAGGGCAGAAATTTAGAGAGCGGAATTGGCTATATTCCAGAAAAGAGCCATGCATCTCATCCCGGAGAAATTTGTAGGAAGATATCATTGGAAGATCCCATCCGTGAAATCAAGCCCATCAATACTTTGGATGGCTGGTTTGCTCACGGAGATCTGAGAGAATTTGAGAAATCTCGTCGGGACTCTTCAAACCAAGCCGCAGACGATGCTGTAGGTACATCTTCTCCAATTCCTGCAGAGACTGCAGTGGTTCAAGAAGGACCAGCTATTGGTACTTCCATATCTCCTCCACAACCCCTTGGTCCTAGTCCATCTTCTCCGATGACTAGATCAAGAACGCGTTTGCAAACATCATCCCCTATTCCTTCAAGTGACCCGCCAAGCATCTGCTTCCCCTATGGTCCAAGAGTCTGCACCGGAGAGCAGCCAACCCATTTCTTACAAAGGGAAGCAGGTTATTATTGAAGAAGTTGACGAAGAAAATATGGAAGATGAAAGTTCAGCTTCATCATCAGATACAACTGAATCTTCACAATACGAAGACAGCGGAGATAGTGATAGTGGTGAAGATAAAGATGATGACTTTAAAGAAGGTGAAGTTGATATTGGCGAAGAAGAGGAAACAGCTGTGAAAGAAGTTGAGATGGAATCTTCCCCTGCAATTGCTAAGACTTTTCCTGGCGCCAATGTTCCTGCTAAATCTCCTGCAGCTGAGAAAGATGACGAGGATCTTTTAGATTATAGAGAATATGGGTATTCACCAGGTAAAGGAAATTTTCATATGCATATTTTTATTTTAACAACTATTATTTAAAATCATTGCGTCTCCCTTTTTAGGCGCCCAAGTTGCAGAAATAGGTGCTATCTCTTCAATGAACCCTCTTGTGGTAACTTCACCAAAAGCACCCGTAATTCCATTGGTAGTGCAGAGAGTAGTGGCTCGTGAAATCATATTTCCCACAGAGACTACAGACTTGCCAACTCCGACTACCAGAGATTCAAGCACAGAAGCTAGAGCACCATCTTTTGCTGATATGGTGGAACTCGGTCTTTCCATGACTCAGGGAGCTTCTGCCTCTGTAGGTCATATCCAGGTGACAGGTACATATTTATGCACTGATTATCTTCATTCACGACCACATATTTCATAATAATATTTTGAATATCTTTCTTCTTTTATTATAGGAACTCATCCTTGCAGTGGTGCGGCCAGTTCTGATTCTGTGGCCACTACTTCTGAATTGTCATCCTTTGCAAAAATCCCTGTTCATAAAATGCTTATGGTGAAACATTCTTTGTTAGCAATAATCCATATCTTCAGAAATCCCGATCAATGGTTGGATTTGGATGTTGCTA
The DNA here is from genome assembly GCA_021015155.1 of Magnolia officinalis. Taxonomy (NCBI): domain Eukaryota; kingdom Viridiplantae; phylum Streptophyta; class Magnoliopsida; order Magnoliales; family Magnoliaceae; genus Magnolia; species Magnolia officinalis. The sequence continues at coordinate 33,878,341 of JAJHSJ010000015.1, forward strand.
TAGAGATTTTGGAGAGCTCTGCCAAGATGGCTAGACTCGATATATCTCCTTTGCGTGATTCACTCCTCAAGTTTCGCGATTCAGTAATTTCTCTGGCGTCGGTAGAGAACGTTACAATTGCCCCTGAGATTTTAGAGTACAAGAAGCAGCTGGCTTCATCTCAAGAACAAGCCTCTCTGACAGCTTCATCAATTTCTAGACTTGAACAAGAGCATATGATTCTTCAAGATCAATTAAAGATTCATATGGATGAAAATAAGACTATCCAAGATCGTATTGCAGCCCTGAAGGAAGAAATTTCTCAACTGGAGAGAAGGAATCATGAAAAAGCTTTGATCATTCAAGATGTTGAAGAAAGGATACAGGCGAATGTTCAATCTATTAATTTTGAAAAATCCGCGCAACTTCGAAGTAAAGGAATGATCGCTTCTCTGGAGAACAAATTTGCTGGCGTCCCTGATCAAGCGAAACTTATTCTTGAAGAAAAATCTAAACATGATATAGCCCAGGCACAGTTGAAAGAAGATTTGCGCAGATATTCGGAAGCAGTGGGAATTACAGAAGATCTTTAAAACATGTAATTTTGAACATGTGATTTTTTTTGTTTTCATGTTTTTTGGACATGTTTTTTTTTTTTTTTTATGAAAGCATTTTGAGATGTTTATAATAGCATTTTCTCATTGTATGTTGATGATATTTATACTAACATTATTAAATTATATTCGTACTTTATATAATAATTTCATTACATCCTTTAAAATTTCTAAACCTTTTATGCTTTGTTAGTGCGGGATTCTCTATATGAGTATTTAAATTGGCGGTACTAAGTTTCAATTTAATTAGCCACACACAGTTTAAGCTCATGAGTAGTGGAGCGTGCGCACACACACAGTTTAAGCTCATGAGTAGTGGAGCATTTATGGGTCTTATGTGATGGCCACTGTAACTCTCTAGAGTTCGCTTTTGGGCTTTTCACTGCCTTGAGCTCACGGCCAAGGTCCATCAGAGGGGCCCATTGACGCTACCGGGTGGTGAACTGTTGGTTTTACGCACAGGGTTGGCCACGGTAACTCTCTGGAGTTCGCAGGGCTCGCAAGGCTACCTTTGGGCACCAAATCTAGGGTCGCCAGTCCATCAATGAGTAGGTTTAAGCCCTTCCTCACGAGTTACTACTGAAATCAAACCCTAGATCTGGAGGGTCTTACGCACGGTTGGCATAAAGCTCGCACTGCGGCCCCTGTTTTCTTCGTCTGCAAGGTCGAGCCCATTCACAAGAAGGCATTTTCATCCATTCCCCGTGGCGCTGCCGGAAGCTATACAGACGGCATGGGAGTTACGGTGACTAGTCTTCGCGGATTTATGGCCTTTTAGGCTTTGAATCCTTGACTTCGTCAGCTGCCCGCATGGGTGCGCACGATGGTCTTCGCGGGCTTTTTAGGGCCACTGACTCCTCGCCGCTGCCCGAATGGCGATCTTCATAGGTCTTATGTATAGTTGGCCGGCTCTTTTAGAGCTTGATCCTTTGAGAGCATTTTTTTTTTATTTTTTTTTAAGAGCTTGATCTTTTTGATTCTGCTCAATTTAGCTCTTTTAGGATTTGGCTTGGCTATACTGCCCCTTTAACTTGTAAGGCATCATCATCATTGCCAGTATAGCAGTAGTAGATATTTCTACTTGAGATAATATCTTCAAGAAGATCCATGCCTTGTAAAGCGATATATATCAATTTTGTCAGTATCTTCAAGAGAATCTTCAAGATGATATTGATTTTGTCAAACTTGTTTGGCGATGATGATGATCATATTTTCGGATTTGATGCTTGATAATTGACGCGCTTGTGAATTTTCTTCACAGCTTCTCTTGTTGATATATGAACATGATCTTATTCATCCTTGCCCCCTTTTGATACAGATTCATTATGCCGATAATATTCTGAATCAAAATCCACATGTCTATCTTTAAGGATAGTATCTTTTGATGAATCGGGCGTTGACAAGTATACTGATATCATGTCCCTCTTGATTTGTGATTCTATATGCCCCATTGGAATATACTTCTTTTACTACATATGGACCGTCCCATTTAGGCTCAAACTTGCCCCCTGTTCGGCGAGTAATCACTATAGGTCTTTTTAGCATTAACACCATATCCCCTTTTTTGAAAGAGCGGTATTTAACCTGTTTATCAAATGCAGCCGATATCCTGGCCTGATATGACTGCAACCGCTGCTGAGCTTCAAGACGTTTCTCATCGAGCAAATCTAACTCTTTCAACCTTATTTTTGCATTTTCGTCATCTGTTATAGATTGATGTACTGCTATCCTGAGTGATGCCACCTGCATTTCGATTGGGATAACTGCCTCTATTCCATAGATTAATGAATAAGGTGTCGCCCCTGTTGCTGTACGATGAGTAGTTCTGTAGGCCCATAATGCTTCTTGTAACTTTTCATCCCAATCACGCTTATTACCTGTCACCGTTTTCTTGATTATTTTGATAATCGTTTTGTTAAATGCTTTCGCTAATCCATTGGCCGGAGGATAGTAAGGTGTTGAAAACGAATGCTGGATGCCGAACTTCTGACACAACTTTTCCATGCCTCTATTTTTAAAAGGGGTGCCATTATCAGTGACGATCTTTTTCGGAATACCATGACGGTATATTATAGCATGTCGAATGAAATTGACCACATCTGTTTCTTTAACATTACGCAAGGCGACTGCTTCGGTCCATTTGGAGAAATAGTCTGTTGCTGCCAGGATATACTGTTTTCCTTTTGATGAAGGGGGATTTATAGGACCAATCACGTCGAGTCCCCATTACAAGACTGATGTAATTCTTCTGGAGGAACATGTATTACATCTCCGTGTATTTGACATTCGTGACACCGCTTTGCATATTCTATTGCATCTTTGAACATAGTAGGCCAATAATAACCCATTCGATGCACTCTATGGCATAAATTTCGGCCGGCTTGATGTGCTCCACATTCACCTGAATGTGCCTCCCGCAGCATTTGGTTTGCTTCTTGATTGTCTAAGCACCTTAAAAGCATTCCATTATAAGATTTTCTATACAACACTTCGCTGCATATGACAAATTTGCCCGATCGCTATTTAATGTGCTGTCTTTGTATATTATCTTCTGGCAAGATATTATACTTGAGATAATCAACAAAAGGCTGACGCCAATCATTTGTCATTACCTCCAGACATGATATTGGAAACATTTCTACAGTTTCTTCGATAACCTCTGCAGACGGCAGGAACCTTCTTTCTTCTATAGTTACCTGAAGAGGACTTCGTTTTGTGCAGGACAGAGCTGCTGCCAGACCGGCTAAAGCATCTGCTTTTGTATTCTCCGACCGCGGTATGTGTTTAATTTCCACATGAGAAAACTGTTCAAGCAACCGTTGTGCCTTCCGATAATAGGGTAGGAGTTCTTCTTTCCTTACTTCAAATTCTGTTGTCAATTGATTTATAACCAATTTAGAATCTCCGAAGATATGCAATAATTTTATTTCCATTTGCTGGGCTATTTCCATTCCGATGATAAGAGCTCTGTATTCAGCTTCATTGTTTGTGCATGCGGTGCCCAATGTGAAGGAATATGGCAATAAATCGCCTTGAGGTGTAATGAATATTATTCCTGCCCCCGCTCCCGATATTCGAGCAGCACCATCAAAATACATTTGCCAAAGATTCTGAGATTCAGCCAACATAACCTGTTCATCTGGAAATTCGTCATTAATTTCTTCACTTTCTGCTATAGGATGTGCTGCGAGGAAATCTGCCATAGCTTGCCCTTTTACTACTTTCGCCGGTTTATATGAAATAGTATATTCTGATAACAATAACATCCACTTGGCTAGTCTTCCCGACAACATTGGCCTGGTCATCAAAAATTTTATCGAATCTGCTCTTGAGATTAGAGTTATATCATGGGAGAGACAATAATGCCTCAATTTTTGTACAGCGAATATTAACGCCAAACATTCTTTTTCGATCGAAGAATAATTGCATTCTGCCCCCATCAATGTTCGGCTTAGATAATAAAGAGCAGTCTCTTTTCCGGCTTCGTTCACCTGTGCTAACAAAGCACCCAAGGAATTTGTAGCTGCAGCTGTATATAAGATAAGTGGCTTACCTTTTATTGGAGCTGTTAACACCGGTGGCTGTCTTAATAATTCCTTGATTGAGTCAAATGCATTTTGACAGGCGTGATCCCATACAAATTCTGTATCTTTCTTCATTAACCGAGAAAATGGCTGACACCTTCCTGCGAGGTTTGAAATGAAACGGCGAATGTATGCCAATTTTCCTTGTAAGCTTTTTAATTCCTTCAACGTCGTTGGTGGCGGCATATTTTGAATAGCTTTAATTTTTTCTGGATCAATCTCGATCCCTCTGTGTCGTACGACAAAGCCGAGGAACTTTCCAGAAGATACTCCAAATGCACACTTAGCAGGGTTCATTTTTAATTGCTTCTTTCTGAGACGACGGAAGACTGACGCTAAATGTTCGCGGTGTTCTTGATGATCTCCCGACCTGACCACCAAGTCATCAACATAGCATTTGACATGTTTATGCATCATATCTTGAAAAATATTTTTCATTGCCCTTTGATATGTTGCCCCAGCATTTTTGAGACCGAAAGGCATAACTTTATAACAATAAATTCCAAGCGGTGTTCTGAAAGCCGTTGCCTCTTCATCTTCGGGTGCCATCCTGATTTGATTATAACCCGCGTATCCGTCCATAAAGGACATAATAGCATACTGAGTAGTGCTATCAATTAATAATTCTGTTATCGGGAGAGGGAAGTCATCTTTTGGACATGCTTCATTCAGATCTCTGAAGTCGATGCATACTCTAATCTGCCCATTTTTCTTTTTCACCGGAACAATGTTTGATATCCACTTAGGATATTTAACTTCTCTGACGAATCCAACCTTTATTAATTTATTTACTTCTTTTTCGATTAATGGAATCAGGTCTGGGTGGAATCACCTTTGTGCTTGCTTTACTGGTTTCTTTTCTTTGGAAATATTTAATCGATGCATTGCTACAGAGGGTTCTAATCCTGGCATTTCTTCATATGTCCAAGCGAAGACGTCTTTATTTTCTCTGAGAAGCTGGCCATATTTCTCAAATTCCTGATCTGAAAGACTGACACTGATAAATGTGTTCCTTGGCTCTTCTGCTGTCCCCAAATTTATTTCTCGCAAGCCATCTATCGTCGGCTGTCCTCCGTCTTCTATTTGTCTTGGAGCATTTTCAGGACACTTAACTACCTTAGCATCTTGTTCTGACATCTGTTCGGCTGGAGTCATATCTATTGATACCATATTTACTGATGATTCTGCTCCTAATCCTTGGAATTTTCTCCGTTTTTCTTGATTAACTCCGAGAGGGATTTGAATTCCTTTCCCATGATTCAGTCCAGTGGGCTTGTCACAATCAAAACCCATATTTCTCATGATTTTCTTGCTTACTGCACTGTATTTTCTCAAATTCTGCGGTGCTAACTCTCCATGATATATATTGCTTGTGTTTTCATTCTTCACCTCTGCTGCAACGTGGAACTTTATTGCTTTAGGATATTTAGCACTGGCTCTGACTTGAAATGTGCCTGGGGCGGCTGCAAATGGCTTACATCTTTCGATATTGGGTAAGGGCATCGTGTAATTGGACTGTAAGACTTTCAACTGTTCTGTCGACAACAATGTCAACGGCGGTTGTCCCGGTTGTCTCAGGCGCTTTGGTACAAAATAAAACTTTTTCCTTGCTCCTGTAGTCTCAGAAGACTCCGCCCTTTCTTCTCTAGCTTTATTTATTTGGACATCTTTCAAGATTTCCTTTCTATCATCATTTCCCGCTTCTTTGGAGAAACATTTATAATAGCTAGCATCCGCAAAGAAAGACTCAGCTTCTGTATATGGTTTCGCATCAGCTATTACTTTACACTGCATTCCATCCTTATAGTATTTGAAACATTGGTGTAGAGTAGAAGGTACAATATTGTACTGATGTATCCATGGCCTTCCCAAGAGAAGGTTATATGTTGTCACAGCATTTATAACGTGACATACAACAGAAGTGATTAATTCTCCTACTTCCAATGTTACTGTAATTTTACCGAGCGCGTGTTGTCCATCTTGATTAAACCCTTGTATCATCATTCCGCAGGGGCGCAAATCTGAACGGCGATAACCCAATTTAGTAATCATGGAGAGTGGCAAAAGATTCACTGCTGACCCATTGTCTATCATGATCCGTTTTATCTTCTTTTCACAAATGTACCTTTCTATCATCAATGGCCTGTTATGTTCTGTTTCACCAATTAAATCATCATCAGAAAAAGATATTACTGGTAGACAATCCACCTTTTCCTTGCTTCTTTCATTCTTCATTTCTGTCAGTAAAGTTTCTCTCACATCGTGATCAGACAGTGCTTGAATCAAACTCTGTCGAAACTCTTCTGATAACTTGAGCGCATCATAAATACTCAAACGTGCCAATATACCTTTCAAGTGACTAACTACATCGTAAGCCACTTTTGTCGCTGTATCTTCATTTCTACTTCTATCCTTGATGTTCCGCTTTTCAGTCACTTCTTTCCTTATAATTTCTGCTTTTTGCTTTATCGGACTCATTATCTGCTTCCCTGATCGCAACGTAATCATTGTCGTATTTCTTATCGGCCTTCGGTCTCCCTTCTCTTTCATTCCTCGAGTCTTTTCTTGAATTGACAATACATTTACTGTCGCCCTTGTATTCTTTTCTTTGCTTTCGCTGGTTATTATATCTCCTCTATTTATCATTCGCTGTATGATGCACTTTAACGTGTAACAATTTTCTGTCGGATGTCCCACTAAACGATGATAACGGCAAAAGTTTCTTTCTCGGGTTCTTGTCACATCTTCAGGGCGTTTCGGTTCTGGTAATTCCAGGGTACCTGCTTTTAACAATTGTTGCATCATAGGCACCACGTCCTCTCTGTCAAACTCAAATCCTTCATGAGAATCGAGCATTCTAAGCTTTTTTCCACCGTATTTGTCCCTTGATTGATTCCAGTTTTCTTTTCCTTCCGGCCTTTTGTCTCTTGAGCCCTTCACCTCTTGATTTTTCTTATCCCGATCGATGGTGTTGACGGTTGTCCTGCCAGGTATTCTTCTTACAGTTTCATGATGAAATGCTGGCATCTTACGAGTCATTAATTCCAATGCATGGGCTTTGGTAGCCAAATCGCGAAAGGTTCCGATATCAGCGCTGGTGAGTCCGAACGCAATTCCTGTCTCCATAGAGTTCAGACACATTTTAACTTGTTCCTTTTCTTCTAGCAACTGCCTACACGATGCCCCCAGCGTCTTCCATCTGTCTATGAATTTTTCAACTGGTTCTCCTTCTCGCTGTCGTACTGAAGCTAATTCTGTGATACTAACATCGCATTCTGATGAGAAGAAGTTTGACATGAAAACATCTTGCATTTCTTCCCATGTGCGTATAGATCCTGGTGCTAAATTTGAATACCACCTGAAAGCTTTACTTGTTAATGATGATCCAAATAAGCGTAAACAGTATTGAGGTATTGTGGAGAAGTTTCCCATGCTGGTGATGAAATGCATCAGGTGTTCTTCTGGTGATCCTTCCCCATTAAATTTCTGGAAATCTGAATGCTTAAAATTGGCTGGAAATGGAACATCCTTTACCTCTCTCGGGTAGGGTGTTCGGTATCTGAAACGACCGGTATTCGCTCGCTCTCTTTCTATTCTGACTGCTTCTTCGACGACTTGTCTTACATCATCTTGTGTTATAGCTCTTGCTGCTGGAACTGATCCTCGTGATCCTATCTCTTGCGGACAAGAGCCTTCAGGTTGGTTCTCTTGTCCATTCGTTGCCCCCATCATGGGTGGAGCCACTATTTGGGCTACATTATGTGCCAGAGTTGCCAGAGCTTCTCTGAGGTTCCGGCATTTATCCATTAGCACTCTTTGTGCCTCTACCATTTGATCAACACGTTCTTCAGTAGATGGCCTATTTCCTTGACCCGTTTCTGCCATATATACTGCGGCCTCTTGACTGTTTGTCGAAGCTATTTTTTGAGTAAAACGAGAATATGTTGACGTAACAGGACTTATAAAGAGGGGAGACATTGGAGTCTCGTTTGACTCTTGTGTAGTTCTCGTGCTTTTAACCGATCGTGGTGATACAATTATGGGCGAGCTTGTTTGAGATGACACAGGCATCGGTGATCCTATCATCAGTGCTTTGCCTTTCTGCGATTCTGTCCATTTGGTCTTTGGAGCAATCAAAACTGGAAAATCATGCAACGAGAACTGCGAAGTAGTTTGTTCGGGGTAAATTGCCAGAGGAGCGAGCTCAGGTTTTCTTCTAGCTATGCTGCGCGTGACCGGTCCCTCAGTTCTTGGTACAAGTACTTTCACTTTGCGGTTCTTTAAAGTCTTTGCTTTTGTCTTCTTGGACAGGACCAAAATCCAATTCTCATCACTTTCTTGTGGTTGAGGTGAGACGGAAATAACTCCCACTGTTACTTGAGTCGCTTTGCGCCTGCTTGTAGTGCTTGCTTTCGTATGCTCAGGAGTTTGGTTCGGCGCATATTCAATTACAAATCCAGTAGCGGTGAATCGGAAGTTCACTTTTCTCGCAATGTTAGCCATTAGCAATGTAGTGTGATTGAATTTGGGTACCTTCAATAACAAAACATTCATGAAATTAGTATATGGAAAATTAAGTAAACTATCTTAGAGATAAAGGGGAGGATGTTCCCACTGAGAGTCGCCATTTTGGCGTCTGGAAGACGCCAAAAACAGTAATGAGAGTCTTGCAACTTTCCAATGTTAGTATTAAATAAGATATAAATCACCAGCAGAGTCGCCATTTTGTTTCGACAAGGAAACATATGTATTTGATTTGGGAGAATCATCTTATTCGAACATAACAACAGAATAATTACAAAGACAATCATCACACTTTATTGATCCTGAATTCATTTACATCCTCTGATATCCCTTGATTCTAAGATAGATTGTTCAAACAATACAAATAATGTTTAAAGATTTGATCCAAATAGCAAATTCGGCAGCATTTCGTCAGGAGTTTCAGTCATCTCCTAGGACTTAGGGGGAATTGCTGATAATCTGATCAACTAATCTTCAAGGGGATAGGAATTTTGACAGCATTCCGGTGCTATTCTGATTATCTCCTAATACTTAGGAAGAATAGATAAATCAATAAACAATCTTCAAGAGAACGAAGATTCCGGCAGCATTTCGGTGCTATTTCGGTCATCTCCTGAAACTTAGGAGGAATACGTCTCTTCGTCGATGACTCTTCCTTTTCTCCTGAACAAGAAGAACTTGAAGATCTGAAGACTCAAACCATTCTGACAGCATAACAGCCCATTGTTATTATAGACTGCCCAGCAGTCGGTTTGCGCGGGTTCGCGCAAACGATATGCTTTGCGCGGGTCCGCGCAAACTTTAGGAGTCCAATACTCCTTTTCATGTGGTCGCGCAAAGTGCAGGAGTCCAATACTCCGCACCTTCTGTCTTCTCTTTCGTCTTTCTTTCACTTCTGAAATCTTCGAACCCCTTTTGAGAGGAGGAACGGGGTATTTATAGACATTTTCTTCAATGAAAATCTCTGTTCTGGTCGATGTGGGACAAAATAATCAACCAACCTTTTTTATCCCACCGTCATATACTTTGCGCGGACACGCGCAAACGATATGCTTTGTGCGGTCTCGCGCAAACCATCAGTCCCCGCGCAAACTGTCTTCATAATCCTCCGCGCAAACTATTCACTTTGCGCGGTCTGGCGCAACCATTTCACTTTGCGCGAACCCGTGCAAAGTGGTCTTGAAGCTGATTTCTTGATCTTTCAAATTGATTTCTTGATTTTTCTCGTCTTCACTTCCTTGCTTATTTTATGCCTCAACACCGGCTACCAGAGATTCAAGCACAGAAGCTAGAGCACCATCTTTTGCTGATATGGTGGAACTTGGTCTTTCCATGACTCAGAGAGCTTCTGCCTCTGTTAGTCATATTCCGGTGATAGGTACATATATATGCACTGATTATCTTCATTCATGACTACATATTTCATAATAATATTTTGAATATCTTTCTTCTTTTACTATAGGAACTCATCCTTGCAGTGGTGCGGCCAGTTCTGATTCTGTGGCCACTACTTCTGAATTGTCGTCCTTTGCAAAAATCCCTGTTCATAAAATGCTTATGGTGAAACATTCCTTGTTAGCAATAATTCATATCTTCAGAAATCCCGATCAATGGTTGGATTTGGATGTTGCTATAGAGATTTTGGAGAGCTCTGCCAAGATGGCTAGAATCAACATATCTCATTTGCGTGATTCACTCCTCAAGTTTCGTGATTCAGTAATTTCTCTGGCGTCGGTAGAGAATGTTACAATTGCCCCTGAGATTTTAGAGTACAAGAAGCAGCTGGCTGCATCTCATGAACAAGCCTCTCTGACAGCTTCATCAATTTCTAAACTTGAACAAGAGCATATGATTCTTCAAGATCAATTAAAGATTCATATTGATGAAAATAAGACTATCCAAGATCGTATTGCAGTCCTGAAGGAAGAAATTTCTCAACTGGAGAGAAGGAATCATGAAAAAGCCTTGATCATTCAAGAAGTTGAAGAGAGGATACAGGCGAATGTTCAATCCATTAATATTGAAAAATCCGCGCAACTTCGAAGTAAAGGAATGATTGCTTCTCTGGAGAATAAACTTGCTGGCGTCCCTGATCAAGCGAAACTTATTCTTGAAGAAAAATCTAAACATGATGTAGCTCAGGCACAGTTGAAAGAAGATTTGCGCAGATTTTCGGAAGCAGTGGGAATTACAGAAGATCTTTAAAACATGTAATTTTGAACATGTGATTTTTGCTTTCATGTTTTTTGGACATAATTTATTTAGCTTCACATATGTTTTTATGAAAGCATTTTGAGATGTTTATAATAGCATTTTCTCATTGCATGTTGATGACATTTATACTAACATTATCAAATTATATTCGTACTTTATATAATAATTTCATTACATCCTTTACAATTTCTAAACCTTTTATGCTTTGTTAGTGCGGGATTCTCTATGTGTGTATTTAAATTGGCGGTACTAAGTTTCAATTTAATTAACCACACACAGTTTAAGCTCATGAGTAGTGGAGCGTGCGCACACACACAGTTTAAGCTCATGAGTAGTGGAGCATTTATGGGTCTTATGTGATGGCCACTGTAACTCTCTAGAGTTCGCTTTTGGGCTTTTCACTGCCTTGAGCTCACGGCCAAGGTCCATCAGAGGGGCCCATTGACGCTACCGGGCGGTGAACTGTTGGTTTTACGCACAGGGTTGGCCACGGTAACTCTCTAGAGTTCGCAGGGCTAGTAAGGCTACCTTTGGGCATCAAATCTAGGGTCGCCAGTCCATCAATGAGTAGGTTTAAGCCCTTCCTCACGAGTTACTACTGAAATCAAATCCTAGATCTGGAGGGTCTTACGCACGGTTGGCATAAAGCTCGCACTGCGGCCCCTGTTTTCTTCGTCTGCAAGGTCGAGCCCATTCACAGGAGGGCATTTTCATCCGTTTCCCGTGGCGCTGCCAGAAGCTATACAGACGGCATGGGAGTTACGGTGACTAGTCTTCGCGGATTTATGGCCTTTTAGGTTTTGAATCCTTGACTTCGTCAGCTGCCTCCATGGGTGCGCACGATGGTCTTCGCGGGATTTTTAGGGCCACTGACTCCTCGCCGCTGCCCGAATGGCGATCTTCATAGGTCTTATGTATAGTTGGCCGGCTCTTTTAGAGCTTGATACTTTGAGAGCATTTTTTTTTTTTTACAGAGCTTGATCTTTTTGATTTTGCTCAATTTGGCTCTTTTAGGATTTGGCTTGGCTATACCGCCCCTTTAACTGAGATTGGTGTATCCTTATAAGGCAATAATATCTATGATCATCATCATTGCCAGCATAGTAGTAGTAGATATTTCCTCCTAAGATAATATCTTCAAGAAGATCCATGTTTTGTAAAGCAATATATATCAATTTTATCAATATCTTCAAGAGAATCTTCAGGATGATATTGATTTTGTCAAACTTGTTTGGTGATGATAATGATCGTAGATGATGATCATATTTTCAGATTTGATGCTTGATAATTGACGCGTTTGTGAATTTCTTCATAGCTTCTTTTGTTGACATATGAACATGATCTTATTCATCCTTGCCCCCTTTTGATACAGATTCATTATGCCGATAATATTCTGAATCAAAATCCACATGTCTATCTTTAGGGATAGTATCTTTTGATGAAACGGGCGTTGACAAGTATACTGATACTCTGTCCCTCTTGATTTGTGATTCTATATGCCCCATTGGAGTATACTTCTTTTACCACATATGGACCGTCCCATTTAGGCTCAAACTTGCCCCCTGTTCGGCGAGTAATCACTATAGGTCTTTTCAGCATTAACACCATATCCCTTTTTTTGAAAGAGCGGTATTTAACCTGTTTATCAAATGCAGCCGATATCCTGGCCTGATATGACTGCAACCGCTGCTGAGCTTCAAGACGTTTCTCATCGAGCAAATCTAATTCTTTCAACCTTATATTTTCATTTTCATCATCTGTTATAGACTGATGTACTGCTATCCTGAGTGATGCCACCTGCATCTCAATTGGGATAACTGCCTCTATACCATAGATTAATGAATATGGTGTCGCCCCTGTTGCTGTACGATGGGTAGTTCTGTAGGCCCACAATGCTTCTTGTAACTTTTCATCCCAGTCATGCTTGTTGCCTGTTACCGTTTTCTTGATTATTTTGATAATCGTTTTGTTAAACGCATCTGCTAATCCATTGGCCGGAGGATAGTAAGGTGTTGAAAACGAATGCTGGATGCCAAACTTCTGACACAACTTTTCCATGCCTCTATTTTTAAAAGGGGTGCCATTATCAGTGACAATCTTTTTCGGAATACCATGACGGTATATTATAGCATGTCGAATGAAATTGACCACATCTGTTTCTTTAACATTACGCAAGGCGATTGCTTCGGTCCATTTGGAGAAATAGTCTGTTGCTGCCAGAATATACTGTTTTCCTTTAGATGAAGGGGGATTTATAGGACCAATCACATCGAGTCCCCAGGCTGAGAAAGGCCAGGAAGTAACAGATTGATGTAAGTCTTCTGGGGGAACATGTATTACATCTCCGTGTATTTGACATTCATGACACCGCTTTGCATATTCTATCGTATCTTTGAACATAGTCGGCCAATAATAACCCATTCGATGCACTCTATGGCATAAATTTCGGCCGGCTTGATGTGCTCCACATTCACCTGAATGTGCCTCCCGCAGCATTTGGTTTGCTTCTTGCTTGTCTAAGCATCTCAACAGCATTCCATTGTAAGATTTTCTATACAATACTTCGCTGCATATGACAAATTTGCCCGATCGCTGCTTGATCTGTTGTCTTTGTGCGTTATCTTCTGGCAAGATATTATACTTGAGATAATCAACGAAAGGCTGACGCCAATCATCTATCATTACTTCTAGACAAGATATAGGAAACATTTCAACGGTTTCTTCGATAATCTCTGCAGATGGCAGGAATCTTCTTTCTTCTATAGTTACCTGAAGAGGACTTCGATTTATGCAGGACAGAGCTGCTGCCAGACCGGCTAAAGCGTCCGCTTTTGCATTCTCAGAGCGTGGTATGTGTTTAATGTCCACATGACAAAACTGTTCAAGCAACTTTTGTGCCTTCCGATAATAGGGCAGAAGTTCTTCTTTCCTTACTTCGAATTATGTTGTCAACTGATTTATAATCAATTTAGAATCCCCGAAGATATGCAATAATTTTATTTCCATTTGCTAGGCTATTTCCATTCCGATGATAAGAGCTCTGTATTCAGCTTCGTTGTTTGTGCATGCGGTGCCCAATTTGAAGGAATATGGCAATAAATCGCCTTGAGGTGTAATGAATATTATTCCTGCCCCCGCTCCCAACATTCGAGCAGCACCATCAAAATACATTTGCCAAAGATTCTGAGATTCAGCCAACATAACCTGTTCATCTGGAAATTCGTCATTGATTTCCTCACTTTCTGCTATAGGATGTGCTGCGAGGAAGTCTGTCATAGCTTGTCCTTTTACTGCTTTCGCCGGTTTATATGAAATAGTATATTCTGATAGCAATAACATCCACTTGGCTAGTCTTCCCGACAACATTGGCCTGGTCATCAAAAATTTTATCGGATCTGCTCTTGAGATTAAAGTTATATCATGGGAGAGACAATAATGCCTCAACTTTTGTACAGCGAATATGAGCGCCAAACACTCTTTTTCGATCGAGGAATAATTGCATTCTGCCCCCATCAATGTTCAGATTAGATAATAAAGAGCAGTCTCTTTTCTGGCTTCTTTTACCTGTGCTAACAAAGCACCCAAAGAATTTGCAGCTACAGATGTATATAAGATAAGTGGCTTACCTTTCACTGGAGCTGTTAACACCGGCGGCTGTTTCAATAATTCCTTGATGGAGTCAAATGCATTTTGACAGGCGTGATCCCATACAAATTCTGTATCTTTCTTCATTAACCGAGAAAATGGCTGACACCTTCCTGCGAGGTTTGAAATGAAACGGCGAATGTATGCCAATTTTCCTTGTAAGATTTTTAATTCCTTCAACGTCGTTGGTGGCGGCATATTTTGAATAGCCTTAATTTTTTCTGGATCAATCTCGATCCCTCTGTGTCGTACAACAAAGCCGAGGAATTTGTCAGAAGATACTCCAAATGCACACTTAGCAGGGTTCATCTTTAGTTGCTTCTTTCTGAGACGACGGAAGACTGATGCTAAATGTTCGCGGTGTTCTTGATGATCTCCCGACCTGACCACCAAGTCATCAACATAGTATTCGACATGTTTATGCATCATATCTTGAAAAATGTTTTTCATCGCCCTTTGATATGTTGCCATAGCATTTTTGAGACCGAAAGGCATAACTTTATAACAATAAATTCCAAGCGGCGTTCTAAAAGCCGTTGCCTCTTCATCTTCGGGTGCCATCCTGATTTGATTATAACCCGCATATCCGTCCATAAAGGACATAATAGCATACTGAGTAGTGCTATCAATTAATAATTCTGTTATCGGGAGAGGGAAGTCATCCTTTGGACATGCTTCATTCAGATCTCTGAAGTCGATGCATACTCTAATCTGCCCATTCTTCTTTTTCACCGGAACAATGTTTGATATCCATTTAGGATATTTAACCTCTCTAACAAACCCAATCTTTATTAGTTTATTTACTTCTTTTTCGATTAATGGAATCAGGTCTGGGTGGAATCGCCTTTGTGCTTGCTTTACTGGTTTCTTTTCTTTGGAAATATTTAATCGATGCATTGCTACAGAGGGTTCCAATCCAGGCATTTCTTCATATGTCCAAGCGAAGACATCTTTATTTTCTCTGAGAAGTTGGCCGTATTTCTCAAATTTCTGATCTGAAAGACTGACGCTGATGAATGTGTTCCTCGACTCTTCTGCTGTTCCCAAATTTATTTCTCACAAACCATCTATCGTCGGCTGCCCCCGTCTTCTATTTGTCTTGGAGCGGTTTCAGGACACTCGACAACCTTAGCATCTTGTTCTGACATTTGTTCGGCCAGAGTCATATTTACTGATACCATATTTATCGATGATTCTGCTCCTAATCCTTGGAATTTTCTCTGTTTTTCTTGATTAACTTCGAGAGGGATTTGAATTCCTTTCCCATAATTCAGTCCAGTGGGCTTGTCACAATCAAAACCCATATTTCTCATGATTTTCTTGCTTACTGCACTGTATTTTCTCAAATTCTGCGGTGCTAACTCTCCATGATATATATTGCTTGTGTTTTCATTCTTCATCTCTGCTGCAGCCTGGAATTTTACTGCTTCAGGATATTAGCACTGGCTCTGACTTGAAATGTTCCTGGGGCGGCTGCAAATGGCTTACATCTTTCGATATTGGGTAGGGGCATCGTGTAATTGGACTGTAAGACTTTCAACTGTTCTGTCGACAACAATTGTTTCGACAAGAAAACAAAAGTATTTGATTTGGGAATTATCTTATTCAAACATAACAATGAAATAGTTACAGAAACAATCATCACACTTTATTGATTCTGAATTCATTTACATCCTCTGGTACCCCTTGATTCTAAAATAGTTTACTAAGGATTTATTGCAAGTTACAATTATAATGGTTGAATATAAATTTTGACAGCATAACAGCGCTGATTTCAATCATCTCCTATGACTTAGGAGGAATAGACAAGTCGACTAATTAATCTTCTAGAGAATAGAGATTTCGGCAGCATTTCAGTGCTATTCCGGTCATCTCCTGAAACTTAGGAGGAATACGCCTTTTCGTCGATGATTCTTCCCTTCCTCCTGAACAAAAAAGAACTTGAAGATTTGAAGACTCTTAGCCATTCCTGCAGCATATCAGCCCATTGCTGTTATAGACTGTCCAACAGTCGGTTTGCGCGAATCTGCGCAAACTACATGCTTTGCGCGGGTCCGCACAAACTACAGGAGCCCAATGCTCCTTTGCGCGAGTCTGCGCAAACTACAGGAGCCCAATGCTCCTTTGCGCGAGTCCGCGCAAACTATATGAGCCCAATGCTCATTTGCACCTTCTGTCTTTTGTCTTCTTCTTCGTCTTTCTTCCACTCTGAAATCTTCCAACCCCTTTTGAGAGAAAGAACGGGGTATTTATAGGCATTTCTACTGGTGTAAATCTCTGTTCTAGTCGATGTGGGACAAGATAACATCCAACCATTTTTATACCTCTGCAAAAAACACTTTGCACGGACTCGCGCAAACGACATGCTTTGCGCGGTCTCGCGCAATCTATGATTCCCGCGCAACCTATCTTCACTGATCAACCCGCGCAACCTACTTTGCGCGGTCCAGCGCAATCTATTCTCTTTGCGCAAACCCGCGCAAAGTCATCTTTAAACTGATTCCTTTGATCTTCAAACTGATTTTCTTGATCTTTCCTTTCTTCAGTTCTTTGCTTATTTTATGCCTCAACAGATGCTCCCTTGATCCGTTCTTTATTTTTTTTCAGAAAAATCAAAGAAAAAGGATCAAACCATTCATTTTCTAGGGTTTGCGCGACCCCCGCGCAAAGCTTGGTTGAGTACCGTGCTCGACCACGAATCCTATAAATAGCCCAACACTTTAGTCATTTTCACGAACTCTTTCTACTCTGGCGAAACTCTGCCCGTGCGATTTTCTTCTGCGCAAACTTCTCACTTTGCGCGAACTCGCGCAAACCGTTTCTGTTTGCGCGAACTCCTTCGAGGTTGCAATCTTTTCCGCGCAAACCATATACTTTGCGCAGACCCGCGCAAAGTTCTTCAAACTCAGCCAATTTCTTTTTCTTCCTTTCTTACTCTGTCATCTATCTTTCTTCCTTGACTTATTTTCATGGCTCGTATTAAACAAACGGCCCGTCCTGTGACTCCTTCTTCTGATCAACCTCCTGCTAAGAGAATAAAGACGACTTCCAGAAATCCTACTTATTTTAAAGAGCCTGTTCTCCCTACCTTTGACTTTTCTGATCGCATCAAATCTTTACCATCCCCCATTCATAGATCTATTTCTTTGGGAGATATCAAATGTCCACCTAAGCATGGCAGAGAGTATGACTGGGATGAATGGTTAAAGACCACAGCTCATATTCGTACCGATAGTGAAAAGCCATCCCCCGTGGAGACACTCCTCTGGCTTCTCGTTCGAAGAAAACTCGCCACAATAAGGCGAAAGAATTTGCAGAGAAGATTAAGGAACATAAGAAGAAGAGACTTCAAAACTCGTGGGACTCAGTACGAGTTGTTGAAGGTATCATGAAGTTTGACAATCCTCATGCGGAAGGCATGACAATAATTCCCATCAACGTTTATCGCCATCAGTCCATGCTTGACTGTGAACCCAAGGATTGCGTTCATGGCGAAAGGTTGATGTATACTGAATCATGGGCTTCAAGAGAGCCCCGAATCCTTGAGGAGTTATACAAACACAGAAGCCGCGACAGAAGATAGGGGAAACTCATTCCATGATCTTCCTAGTTCCTTTCCACAGTCCTCATGATCTCTTTCCTTCTCATTTTTATGAGACAGTTCGACAGCGCTTTAGAGATCGAGAACAACTCTGGGGACAGGCAGAATTCTGCATCAGAGGCATGTTAACTGCTCGCCGCTATTACTCTGAATGGGCGGAGGCTATATTGCTGAAGCATACGAGCACTCTTGCAAAGATTGGCCTTTATGATGCCATAGAAGTGACCTCCAAACACTTCTATAGGGAACCCAACATGCTGAAAGGCTTCCTTGAATACTGGTCGCCTACAACCAACTCCTTCCATTTACCTTATGGTGAAATGAGCATATCACTTTGGGATCTTCATCGTATAGCCGGTCTTACAATAACAGGCAAATTCTATGATGAATTCATTCCTACAAACAGAGAATTGGCCTTTGTATCTTCTCCAGACCACAAACCTTCTATCTCTGAGACTACCATAGAGCTGTTCAAAGAGATGGGCAAATTTCCCAGTTTCCACAAAATCCCCCCTCTACAATGGCTGGCACATTTTTCTAGAGGTCTCAGGTATTTATCAATCCGACGGTTGACTTATTCTTTATATTTTTGCTATTTAGCCATCCCTGTATATTAACCTCCTCATTTTTCTTTGAAGATTTCACGATTGCCACTCTAAAGAATTAACGAAGCTTCGAGATACAATAAAAGGAAGACCAGAATATAGCTCCTTCGGAGAACTTGCTGCGTTCTTAGCTTATTGGCTAAGTTTAGTCGTATTGCCCAGCTCTAAATGGGCAGATGCTGTTCGTCCAAGCGTTTTTGTTGTAGCTGGTGTTTTAGCGGAAGGCCATAAATACTCTCTTGCTCCTCCAGTATTATGTTCTATTTATAGAGCCCTTGGAGAGGTAGCTACTCACGTGAAAGATCCTATTCTTGGGGCCTCGTCTGCACATACTTCTTGGCATTACATCACAGGGTGGCTAGGGGTCTATTTCCCTTAGACTTTTGAGGCTCCAGAGCAAGCATATACTCATATCCTTCTCACCTTCCACTCTGGTTCTTTCAGCAAAGAGCGATGGCAAAAAGAGCGTATGAATGGGTGGCCAATAAAATTCGAGATGACGACCAGATAAACTTCTTTCAATTCCACCTTTATCGCTACACTGAAGATACAGATATGGTAGACCAAGAAACGCTTACTGCAGCAGAGAGAGCTTTCTTTTTTTCTATTCGCTCATGCAGTTTACCTCTTCGGGAAGGAACAGAATTTTGGAGATAACCTTACTACCCCAGTCGCTTTGCTCGTCAATTTGGTTATGATCAGACTGTGCCTCAGGACTGCGGGTTGGTTACTAGAAAAATACGCTGTTATGGAACTGGTCCTCTTAACTGGGCCATGATATGGAAACAACTGCTGAATGGCTGCATAGGATCTCTTTTCATAATTTCAGGTTGTAATCGCATAGTCTGTACATCATATAGCTGGATGCGATGGTGGGATCACCAGTCATACTTGATCACTAAATGCTTGCCAGTGGATTCTTCTATCTTTCTTCATCCGCCTAGTCTGAAGGGCAGAAATTTAGAGAGCGGAATCGGCTATGTTTCAGAAAAGAGCCATGCGTCTCATCCTGGAGAAATTTGTAGGAAGATATCATTGGAAGACCCTATGCGTGAAATCAAGCCCATCAACACTTTGGACGGCTGGTTCGCTCATGGAGTTCTGAGAGAATTCGAGAAAACTCGTCGGGACTTCTCAAATCAAGCCACAAACGATGCTGAAGGTACATCTTCTCCTATTCTTGCAGAGACTGCAGCGGCTCAAGGACCAGCTGTTGGTACTTATCTCCTCCACAACCCCTTGGTCCTAGTCCATCTTCCCCAATGACTAGATCAAAAACGCGTTTGCAAACATCATCCCCTATTCTTCCAGAAAGGACTCGCCAAGCATCCGCTTCCCCTATTCTTCCAGAAAGGACCCGCCAAGCATCCGTTTCCCCTACAATCCAAGAGCCTGTTCCGGAAAGCAGCCAACCCGTTTCTTACAAAGGGAGGCAACTTGTCATTGAAGAAGCTGATGAAGAAATTTTAGAAGATGAGAGTTCAGCTTCATCGTCAGATACTACTGAATCTTCAAAATATGAAGACAGCAAGGATAACGACAGCTGTGAAGATAAAGATGATGACTTTGAAGAAGGCGAAGTTGACATTGACGGAGATGAGGAAACAGCTGCGAAAGAGGTCGAGATGGAATCTTCCCCTGTAACCGTTAAGACTCTTCTCGGTGTGAATGATCCTGTTAAATCTCCTGCAGCTGAAGAAAATGAAGAGGAACCTTTAGATTATGGCGAATATGGGTATTCACCAGGTAAAGGAGATTTAATTTCCACATGCATATCTATCTATATTTTAACTTATTATTTTATCATTATGTCTCCCTTTCATTGCGTCTCCTTTTTTAGGTGCTCAAGTTGCAGAAATAGGTGTTGTCTCTTTAGCAAGCCCTCTTGTGGTATCTTCACCAAGAGCACCTGTAGTTCCATTGGTAGTACAGAGAGTAGTGGCTCGTGAAATCATATTTCTAACAGAAACGACAGACTTGCCAACTCCGGCTACCAGGGATTCAAGCACAGAAGCTAGAGCACCATCTTTTGCTGATATGGTGGAACTTGGTCTTTCCATGACTCAGAGAGCTTCTGCTTCTGTAGGTCATATTCCGGTGACAGGTACATATATATGCACTGATTATCTTCATTCACGACTACATATTTCATAATAATATTTTGAATATCTTTCTTCTTTTACTATAGGAACTCATCCTTGCAGTGGTGCGGCCAGTTCTGATTCTGTGGCCACTACTTCTGAATTGTCGTCCTTTGCAAAAATCCCTGTTCATAAAATGCTTATGGTAAAACATTCTTTGTTAGCAATAATCCATATCTTCAGAAATCCTGATCAATGGTTGGATTTGGATGTTGCCATAGAGATTTTGGAGAGCTCTGCCAAGATGGCTAGACTCAACATATCTCCTTTGCGTGATTCACTCCTCAAGTTTCGTGATTCAGTAATTTCTCTGACGTCGGTAGAGAATGTTACAATTGCCCATGAGATTTTTGTTTCGACAGGAAAACAAAAGTATATGATTCGGGAATTATCTTATTCAAACATAACAATGAAATAGTTACAGAAACAATCATCACATTTTATTGATTCTGAATTCATTTACATCCTCAAGTATCCCTTGATTCTAAGATAGTTTACAAAGAATTCATTGCAAGTTACGATTATCGCAGTTAAATATAAATTTTGGCAGCATAACAGTGCTAATCTCAATCATCTCCTATGACTTAGGAGGAATAAACAAATTGACCAATAGTCTTCAAGAGGACGGAGATTCTGGCAGTATAACAACGCTATTTCAGTCATCTCCTCAAACTTAGGAGGAATACGCCTTTTCTTCCTTTTCTCCTGAACAAGAAGAACTTGAAGACTTGAAGACTCTAGCCATTCTAGCAGCATAATAGCCCATTGCTGTTATAGACTGTCTAGCAGTCGGTTTGCGCCGGTCCGCGCAAACTACAGACTTTGCGCGGGTTCGCGCAAACAACAGGAGCCCAATGCTCCTTTGTGCGGGTCCACGCAAACTACAGGAGCCCAATGCTCTGCACCTTCTGTCTTCTTCTTCGTCTTTCTTTCACTCTGAAATCTTCTAACCCCTTTTGAGAGAAAGAACGGGTATTTATAGACATTTTTACTGGTGTAAATCTCTGTTCTGGTCGATGTGGGACAAAATAACATCCAACCTTTTTTTATACCTTCGTAAAACACTTTGCGCGGACCAGCGCAATCGATATGCTTTGCACGGTCCAGCGCAACCTACCATCCCCGCGCAATCTGCCTTCACTGATCAACCCGCGCAACTCATTTACTTTGCGCGGTCCTGCGCAATCAATTCACTTTGCGCGAACCCGTGCAAAGTCATTTCAAAATAATTTTCTGGACATTTCTTTTCTTCACTTCTTTGCTTATTTTATGCCTCAACAGATGCCCCCTTGATCCGTTCTTTATTTTTTTCAGAAAATCAAAGAAAAAGGATCAAAACCATTCATTTTCTAGGGTTTGCGCGACCCCACGCAAAGCTCGGTCGAGTACCGTGCTCGGCCATGAATCCTATAAATAGTCCAACAACTTAGTCATTTGCACGAACCCTTTTTGCTCTGGCGAAACTCTGCTCTGGCGATCTTCTCCCGCGCAAACCTTTTACTTTGCGCGAACCCGCGCAAACCATTTCACTTTGTGCGGAGTCTTTTGAACTTGGGGATTTTCCACGCAAACCTTTTACTTTGCGCGGACCCGTGCAAAGTACTTCATACTTAGCCAATTTCTTTTTGAACTGTTTCCAACACTTAGCCATTTTCTTCTTTCTTCCTTTCTTATTCCGACATTTATCTTCCTTTCTTTGACTTATTTTCATGGCTCGTATAAAACAAACAGCTCGCCCTCCTTCTGATCAACCTTCTTCCGATCAACTTCCTGCCAAACGAACAAAGACCACCTCCAGGACTCCTTATTTTAAAGAACCTGTTCTTCCAACCTTTGACTTTTCTGACCGTATCAAATCTCTTCCATCCCCCATCCATAGATCCATATCTTTAGGAGATATCAAATGTCCGTCAAAGCATGGCAGAGAATACGATTGGGATGAGTGGTTAAAGACCACGGCTCACATTCGTACTGATAGTGAAAGACCCCCTCTTCGTGAAGACACTACTCCGGCTTCTCACTCGAAGAAAACTCGCCGCAATAAGGCGAAAGAATTTGCAGAGAAGATCGAAGAACACAAGAAGAAGGACTTCAGAATTCATGGGATTCAGTACGGGTTGTTGAAGGTGTTATGAAATTTGACAACCCTCATTCAGAAGGCATGACAATAATTCCCATCAATGTCTATCGCCATCAGTCCATGCTTGACTGTGAACCCAAGGATTGCGTTCATGGTGAAAGGTTGATGTATACTGAATCATGGGCCACCAGAGAACCCAGAATTCTTGAAGGAATCATTCAAACACAGAAGCCGCGTCAAAGGATAGGAGAAATTCATCCCATGATCTTCTTAGCTCCTTTCCATAGCCCTCACGACCTCTTTCCTTCACATTTTTATGAAACAGTCCGGCAACGTTTCCGAGATCGGGAACCACTCTGGGGACAAGCAGAATTTTGCATCAGAGGCCTGTTAACTGCTCGACGCTATTACTCTGATTGGGCGGAAGCTATTTTATTGAAGCATACGAGCACACTTGCAAAAGTCGGTCTTTATGATGCTATAGAAGTGACTTCTAAATACTTCTGTAGGGAACCTACTGTACTAAAAGGTTTCCTTGAGTACTGGTCGCCCACAACCAACTCTTTCCACTTGCCCTATGATGAAATGAGCATAACACTTTGGGATCTTCACCGCATAGCCGGTCTCCCAATAACAGGTAAATTCTACGATGAATTTATTCCAACCAATAGGGAACTGGCCTTTTGTATCCTCCCCTGATCGCAAACCTTCGATCTCTGAAACTACTATTGAACTGTTCAAGGAGATGAGTAAATTTCCCAGTTTTCACAAGATCCCCCCTTTGCAGTGGCTAGCACATTTTTCCAGAGGCCTCAGGTATTTATTAGTTTGATAATCAACTTTCTCCTTATATTGGCAATTTCTGCATATTCACCCTCTCTCTTTATTTTTTTCTTTGAAGATTTCGTGACTGTCAATCCAAGGAACTGACAAAGCTTCGAGACGTAATAAAGGGAAGACCGGAATATAGCTCCTTCGGAGAACTTGCAGCTTTCTTAGCCTATTGGGTTAGTTTGGTCGTATTGCCTAGTTCTAAATGGGCAGATGCTGTTCGTCCCACTGTCTTCACTGTAGCTGGCGCTTTGGCGGAAGGTCACAAATACTCCATTGCTCCTCCAGTATTATGCTCTATTTATAGGGCCCTTGGAGAGGTAGCTACCCACGTGAAAGATCCTATTCTTGGAGCCTCGTCTGCACATACTTCTTGGCATTACATCACAGGATGGCTAGGGGTCTATTTTCCTTGGACTTCTGAAGCTCCAGAGCAAGCATACACTCATCCTTCTCACCTTCCACTCTGGTTCTTTCAGCAAAGAGCGATGGCAAAAAGAGCGTATGAGTGGGTTGCCAATAAAATTCGAGATGATGACCAGATAAACTTCTTTCAGTTCCGCCTTTATCGCTACACTGAAGATACAGATATGGTGGACCAAGAAACACTTACTGCAGCAGAGAGAGCTTTCTTCTTTTCTATTCGCTCATGCAGTTTACCCCTTCGGGAAGGAACAGATTTTTGGAGAGAACCTTACTACCCCAGTCGTTTTGCTCGTCAATTTGATTATGATCAAACTATGCCTCATGACTGCGGGTTGGTTACTAGAAAAATGCGCTGTTATGGAACTGGTCCTCTTAACTGGGCCATGATATGGAAACAACTATTGAATGGCTGTGTTGGATCTCTTTTCGTAATTCCAGGCTATAATCGCATTGTCCGTACATCATATAGCTGGATGCGATGGTGGGATCACCAATCATATTTGGTCACTAAATGCTTGCCAGTGGATTCTTCTATCTTTCTTCATCCGCCCAGGCTGAAGGGCAGAAATTTAGAGAGCGGAATCGGCTATGTTCCAGAAAAGAGCCATGCGTCTCATCCTAGAGAAATTCGTAGGAAGATATCATTGGAAGACCCTATCCGTGAAATCAAGCCCATCAACACTTTGGATGGCTGGTTTGCTCATGGAGTTCTGAGCGAATTTGAGAAAACTCGTCGGGATTCCTCAAATCAAGCCGCAAACGATGCTGAAGGTACATCTTCTCCTATTCCTGCAGAGACTACAGCGGCTCAAGAAGGACCAGTTGTTGGTACTTCCCTATCTCCTCCACAACCCCTTGGTCCTAGTCCATCTTCCCCAATGACTAGATCAAAAACGCGTTTGCAAACATCATCACCTATTCTTCCAGAAAGGACCCATCAAGCATCCGTTTCCCCTACAATCCAAGAGCCTATTCCTGAAAGCAGCCAACCCGTTTCTTACAAAGGGAAGCAAGTTGTTATTGAAGAAGCTGATGAAGAAATTTTAGAAGATGAAAGTTCAGCTTCATCGTCAAATACTACTGAATCTTCACGATTTGAAGACAGCGAGGATAACGACAGCTGTGAAGATAAAGATGATGACTTTGAAGAAGGCGAAGTTGACATTGATGGAGATGAGGAAACAGCTGTGAAAGAGGTCGAGATGGAATCTTCCCCTGCAACCGTTAAGACTCTTCTCGGTGTGAATGATCCTGCTAAATCTCCTGCAGCTGAAGAAAATGAAGAAGAACCTTTAGATTATGGCGAATATGGGTATTCACCAGGTAAAGGAGATTTAATTTCCACATGTATATCTATCTATATTTTAATAATTTATTATTTTATTCTTATGTCTCCCTTTCATTGCGTCTCCCTTTTTTTTTTTAGGTGCTCAAGTTGCAGAAATAGGTGTTGTCTCTTCAGCGAGTCCTCTTGTGGTATCTTCACCAAGAGCACCTATAGTTCCATTGGTAGTACAAAGAGTAGTGGCTCGTGAAATCATATTTCCCACAGAAACTACAGACTTGCCAACTCCGACTACCAGAGATTCAAGCACAGAAGCTAGAGCACCATCTTTTGCTGATATGGTGGAACTTGGTCTTTCCATGACTCAGAGAGCTTCTGCCTCTGCAGGTCATATCCAGGTGACAGGTACATATTTATGCACTGATTATCTTCATTCACGACTACATATTTCATAATAATATTTTGAATATCTTTCTTCTTTTACTATAGGAACTCATCCTTGCAGTGGTGCGGCCAGTTCTGATTCTGTGGCCACTACTTCTGAATTGTCATCCTTTGAAAAAATCCCTATTCATAAAATGCTTATGGTGAAACATTCTTTGTTAGCAATAATTCATATCTTCAGAAATCCCGATCAATGGTTGGATTTGGATGTTGCTATAGAGATTTTGGAGAGCTCTGCCAAGATGGCTAGACTCAACATATCTCCTTCGCGTGATTCACTCCTCAAGTTTCGCGATTCAGTAATTTCTCTAGCGTCGGTAGAGAACGTTACAATTGCCCCTGAGATTTTAGAGTACAAGAAGCAGCTGGCTGCATCTCAAGAACAAGCCTCTCTGATAGCTTCACCAATTTCTAAACTTGAACAAGAGCATATGATTCTTCAAGATCAATTAAAGATTCATATTGATGAAAATAAGACTATCCAAGATCGTATTGCAGCCCTGAAGGAAGAAATTTCTCAACTGGAGAGAAGGAATCATGAAAAAGCCTTGATCATTCAAGATGTTGAAGAAAGGATACAGGCGAATGTTCAATCCATTAATATTGAAAAATCCGCGCAACTTCGAAGTAAAGGAATGATTGCTTCTCTGGAGAATAAACTTGCTGGCGTCCCTGATCAAGCGAAACTTATTCTTGAAGAAAAATCTAAACATGATGTAGCCCAGGCACAGTTGAAAGAAGATTTGCGCAGATATTCGGAAGCAGTGGGAATTATAGCAGATCTTTAAAACATGTAATTTTGAACATGTGATTTTTGTTCTCATTTTTTTTTTTGACATGTTTTTATGAAAGCATTTTGAGATGTTTATAATAGCATTTTCTCATTATATGTTGATGACATTTATACTAACATTATCAAATTATATTCGTATTTTATATAATAATTTCCTTACATCCTTTAAAATTTCTAAACCTTTTATGCTTTGTTAGTGCGGGATTCTCTATGTGAGTATTTAAATTGGCGGTACTAAGTTTCAATTTAATTAGCCACACACAGTTTAAGCTCATGAGTAGTAAAGCGTGCGCACACACACAGTTTAAGCTCATGAGTAGTGGAGCATTTATGGGTCTTATGTGATGGCCACTGTAACTCTCTAGAGTTCGCTTTTGGGCTTTTCACTGCCTTGAGCTCACGGCCAAGGTCCATCAGAGGGGCCCATTGATGCTACCGGGCGGTGAACTGTTGGTTTTACGCACAGGGTTGGCCACGGTAACTCTCTAGAGTTCGCTGGGCTCGCAAGGCTACCTTTGGGCACCAAATCTAGGGTCGCCAGTCCATCAATGAGTAGGTTTAAGCCCTTCCTCACGAGTTACTACTGAAATCAAACCCTAGATCTGGAGGGTCTTACACACGGTTGGCATAAAGCTCGCACTGCGGCCCCTGTTTTCTTCGTCCGCAAGGTCGAGCCCATTCACGGGAGGGCATTTTCATCCGTTCCCCGTGGCGCTGCCGGAAGCTATACAGACGGCATGGGAGTTACGGTGACTAGTCTTCGCGGATTTATGGCCTTTTAGGCTTTGAATCCTTGACTTCGTCAGCTGCCCGCATGGGTGCGCACGATGGTCTTCGCGGGCTTTTTAGGGCCACTGACTCCTCGCCGCTGCCCGAATGGCGATCTTCATAGGTCTTATGTATAGTTGGCCGGCTCTTTTAGAGCTTGATCCTTTGAGAGCATTTTTTTTTTTTTTTTTTTAGAGCTTTTTGATTTTGCTCAATTTGGCTCTTTTAGGATTTGGCTTGGTTATACTGCCCCTTTAACTGAGATTGGTATATCCTTGTAAGGCAACAATATCTATGATCATCATCATTGCCAGTATAGTAGTAGTAGATATTTCCACCTGAGATAATATCTTCAAGAAGATCCATGCCTTGTAAAGCAATATATATCAATTTTGTCAGTATTTTCAAGAGAATCTTCAAGATGATATTGATTTTGTCAAACTTGTTTGGCGATGATGATGATCATATTTCGGATTTGATGCTTGATAATTGACGCGCTTGTGAGTTTTCTTCACAGCTTCTCTTGTTGACATATGAACATGATCTTATTCATCTTTGCCCCCTTTTGATACAGATTCATTATGCCGATAATATTCTGAATCAAAATCCACATGTCTATCTTTAGGGATAGTATCTTTTGATGAATCGGGCGTTGACAAGTATACTGATATTCTGTCCCTCTTGATTTGTGATTCTATATGCCCCATTGGAGTATACTTCTTTTACTACATATGGACCGTCCCATTTAGGCTCAAACTTGCCCCCTGTTCGGCGAGTGATTACTATAGGCCTTTTCAACATTAACACCATATCCCCTTTTTTGAATGAGCGGTATTTAACCTGTTTATCAAATGCGGCCGTAATCCTGGCTTGGTATGACTGCAACCGCTGCTGAGCTTCAAGACGTTTCTCATCAAGCAAATCTAATTCTTTCAACCTTATTTTTGCATTTTCATCATCTGTTATAGACTGATGTACTGCTATCCTGAGTGATGCCACCTGCATTTC
Source organism: Magnolia officinalis (assembly GCA_021015155.1). NCBI lineage: Eukaryota > Viridiplantae > Streptophyta > Magnoliopsida > Magnoliales > Magnoliaceae > Magnolia > Magnolia officinalis. Next base: position 33,906,883 of record JAJHSJ010000015.1, read on the forward strand.
GATTGGGATAACTGCCTCTATACCATAGATTAATGAATAAGGTGTCGCCCCTGTTGCTGTACGATGAGTAGTTCTGTCGGCCCACAATGCTTCTTGTAACTTTTCATCCCAATCACGCTTGTTACCTGTCACCGTTTTCTTGATTATTTTGATAACCGTTTTATTAAATGCTTCCGCTAATCCATTGGCCGGAGGATAGTAAGGTGTTGAAAACGAATGCTGGATGCCGAACTTCTGACACAACTTTTCCATGCCTCTATTTTTAAAAGGGGTGCCATTATCAATGACAATCTTTTTCGGAATACCATGACGGTATATTATAGCATGTCGAATGAAATTGACCACATCTGTCTCTTTAACATTACGCAAGGCAATTGCTTTGGTCCATTTGGAGAAATAGTCTGTTGCTGCCAGAATATACTGTTTTCCTTTAGATGAAGGAGAATTTATAGGACCAATCACATCAAGTCCCCAGGCTGAGAAAGGCCAAGAAGTAACAGATTGATGTAAGTCTTCTGGGGGAACATGTATTACATCTCCGTGTATTTGACATTCATGACACCGCTTTGCATATTCTATCGCATCTTTAAACATAGTAGACCAATAATAACCCATTCGATGTACTCTATGGCACAAATTTCGACCGGCTTGATGTGCTCCACATTCACCTGAATGTGCCTCTCGCAGCATTTGGTTTGCTTCTTGCTTGTCTAAGCATCTCAGCAGCATTCCATTGTAAGATTTTCTATACAATACTTCACTGCATATGACAAATTTACCCGATCGCTGCTTAATCTGCTGCCTTTGTGCATTATCTTCTGGCAAGATATTATACTTGAGATAATCAATGAAAGGCTGACGCCAATCATCTATCATTACTTCTAAACAAGATATAGGAAACATTTCAACAGTTTCTTCAATAACCTCTGCAGACGGCAGGAATCTTCTTTCTTCTATAGTTACCTGAAGAGGACTTCAACTTGTGTAGGACAGAGCTGCTGCCAGACCGGCTAAAGCGTCCGCTTTTGCATTCTCAGAGCGTGGTATGTGTTTAATGTCCACATGACAAAATTGTTCAAGCAACTTTTGTGCCTTCCGATAATAGGGCAAAAGTTCTTCTTTCCTTACTTCGAATTCTGTTGTCAACTGATTTATAATCAATTTAGAATCTCCGAAGATATGCAATAATTTTATTTCCATTTGTTGGGCTATTTCCATTCCGATGATAAGAGCTCTGTATTCAGCTTCATTGTTTGTGCATGCGGTGCCCAATGTGAAGGAATATGGCAATAAATCGCCTTGAGGTGTAATGAATATTATTCCTGCCCCCGCTCCCGATATTCGAGCAGCACCATCAAAATACATTTGCCAAAGATTCTGAGATTCAGCCAACATGACCTGTTCATCTGGAAATTCGTCATTGATTTCTTCACTTTCTGCTATAGGATGTGCTGCGAGGAAATCTGCCATGGCTTGTCCTTTTACTGCTTTTGCTGGTTTATATGAAATAGTATATTCTGATAGCAATAACATCCACTTGGCTAGTCTTCCCGACAACATTGGCCTGGTCATCAAAAATTTTATCGGATCTGCTCTTGAGATCAGAGTTATATCATGGGAGAGACAATAATGCCTCAACTTTTGTACAACGAATATCAGCGCCAAACATTCTTTCTCGATCGAAGAATAATTGCATTCTGCCCCCATCAATGTTCGGCTTAGATAATAAAGAGCAGTCTCTTTTTCGGCTTCGTTCACCTGTGCTAACAAAGCACCCAAAGAATTTGTAGCTGCAGATGTATATAAGATAAGTGGCTTACCTTTCACTAGAGCTGTTAACACCGGCGGCTGTTTCAACAATTCCTTGATTGAGTCAAATGCATTTTGACAGGCGTGATCCCATATAAATTCTGTGTCTTTCTTCATTAACCGAGAAAATGGCTGACACCTTCCTGCGAGGTTTGAAATGAAACGGCGAATGTATGCCAATTTTCCTTGTAAGCTTTTTAATTCTTTCAACGTCGTTAGTGGCGGCATATTTTGAATAGCCTTAATTTTTCCTGGATCAATCTCAATCCCTCTGTGTCGTACAACAAAGCCAAGGAATTTGCCAGAAGATACTCCAAATGCATACTTAGCAGGGTTCATCTTTAGTTGCTTCTTTCTGAGACGACGGAAAACTGATGCTAAATGTTCGCGGTGTTCTTGATGATCTCCCGACCTGACTACCAAGTCATCAACATAGCATTCAACATGTTTATGCATCATATCTTGAAAAATGTTTTTCATCGCCCTTTGATATGTTGCCCCAGCATTTTTGAGACCGAAAGGCATAACTTTATAACAATAAATTCCAAGTGGCGTTCTGAAAGCCGTTGCCTCTTCATCTTCGGGTGCCATCCTGATTTGATTATAACCTGCGTATCCGTCCATAAAGGACATAATAGCATACTGAGTAGTGCTATCAATTAATAATTCTGTTATCGGGAGAGGGAAGTCATCCTTTGGACATGCTTCATTCAGATCTCTGAAGTCGATGCATACTCTAATCTGCCCATTCTTCTTTTTCACCGGAACAATGTTTGATATCCATTTGGGATATTTAACTTCTCTGACGAACCCAACCTTTATTAGTTTATTTACTTCTTTTTCGATTAATGGAATCAGGTCTGGGTGGAATCGCCTTTGTGCTTGCTTTATTGGTTTCTTTTCTTTGGAAATATTTAATCGATGCATTGCTACAGAAGGTTCCAATCCCGGCATTTCTTCATACGTCCAGGCAAAGACGTCTTTATTTTCCTTGAGAAGTTGACCATATTTCTCAAATTCCTGATCTGAGAGACTGACGCTGATGAATGTGTTCCTTGGCTCTTCTACTGTTCCCAAATTTATTTCTCGCAGGCCATCTATTGTCGGCTGCCCCCCGTCTTCTATTTGCCTTGGAGCAGTTTCAGGATACTCGACTACTTTAGTATCTTGTTCTGACATTTGTTCGGCTATAGTCATATTTACTGATACCATATTTACTGATGATTCTGCTCCTAATCCTTGGAATTTTCTCCGTTTTTCTTGACTAACTCCGAGAGGGATTTGAATTCCTTTCCCATGATTCAATCCAGTGGGCTTGTCACAATCAAAACCCATATTTCTCATGATTTTCTTGCTTACTGCGCTGTATTTTCTCAAATTCTGCGGTGCTAACTCTCCGTGATATATATTGCTTGTGTTTTCATTCTTCACCTCTGCTGCAACGTGGAACTTTATTGCTTCAGGATATTTAGTACTGGCTCTGACTTGAAATGTACCTGGGGCGACTGCAAATGGCTTACATCTTTCGATATTGGGTAAGGGCATCGTGTAATTGGACTGTAAGACTTTCAACTGTTCTGTCGACAACAATGTCAATGGCGGTTGTCCCGGTTGTCTCAGGCGCTTCGGTACAAAATAGAACTTTTTCCTTGCTTCTGTAGTCTCAGGAGACTCCGCCCTTTCTTCTCTAGCTTTATTTATTTGGACATCTTTCAAGACTCTCTTTCCATCATCATTTCCCGCTTCTTTAGAGAAACATTTATAATAGCTAGCATCTGCAAAGAAAGACTCAGCTTCTGTATATGGTTTCGCATCAGCCATTACTTTATACTGCATTCCATCCTTATAGTATTTGAAACATTGGTGTAGAGTAGAAGGTACAATATTGTACTGATGTATCCACGGCCTTCCCAAGAGAAGGTTATATGTCGTCACAGCATTTATAACGTGACATACAACAGAAGTGATTAATTCTCCTACTTCCAATGTTACTGTAATTTTACCGAGCGCGCGTTGTCCATCTTGATTAAACCCCTGTATCATCATTCCGCTGGGGCGCAAATCTGAACGGCGATAACCCAATTTAGTAACCATGGAGAGTGGCAAAAGATTCACTGCTGACCCATTGTCTATCATGATCTGTTTTATCTTCTTTTCGCAAATGTACCCTTCTATCATCAATGGCCTGTTATGTTCTGTTTCACCAATTAAGTCATCATCAGAAAAAGATATTACTGGTAGACAATCCACCTTTTCCTTGCTTCTTTCATTCTTCATTTCTGTCAGTAAAGTTTCTCTCACATCGTGATCAGACAGTGCTTGAATCAAACTCTGTCGAAACTCTTCTGATAACTTGAGCGCATCATAAATACTCAAACGTGCCGATATACCTTTCAAGTGACTAACTACATCGTAAGCCACTTTTGTCGCTGTATCTTCATTTCTACTTCTATCCTTGATGTTCTGCTTTTCAGTCACTTCTTTCCTTATAATTTCTGCTTTTTGCTTTACTGGACTTGTTATCTACTTCCCCGATCGCAACGTAATCATTGTCGCGTTTCTTATCGGCCTTCGGTCTCCCTTCTCTCTCATTCCCCGAATCTTTTCTTGAATTGACAATACATTTACTGTCGCCCTTGTATTCTTTTCTTTGCTTTCGCTGGTTATTATATCTCCTCTATTTATCATTTGCTGTATGATGCACTTTAACGTGTAACAATTTTCTGTCGGATGTCCCACTAAGCGATGATAACGGCAAAAGTTTCTTTCTCGAGTTCTCGTCACATCTTCAGGGCGTTTCGGTTCCGGTAATTCCAGGGTACCTGCTTTTAACAATTGTTGCATCATAGGCACCACGTCCTCTTTATCAAACTCAAATCCTTCATGAGAATCGAGCATTCTAAGCTTTTTTCCACCGTATCTGTCCCTTGATTGACTCCAGTTTTCTCTTCCTTCTGGCCTTTTGTCTCTTGAGCCCTTCGCCTCTTGATTTTTCTTATCCCGATCGATGGTGTTGACGGTTGTCCTGCCAGGTATTCTTCTGACAGTTTCATGATGAAATGCTGGCATTTTACGAGTCATTAATTCCAATGCATGGGCTTTGGTAGCCAAATCGCGAAAGGTTCCGATATCAGCGCTGGTGAGTCCGAAAGCAATTCCTGTCTCCATAGAGTTCAGACACATTTTGACTTGTTCCTTTTCTTCCGGCAACTGTCTACACGATGCCCCCAGTGTTTTCCATCTGTCTATGAATTTTTCAACTGGTTCTCCTTCTCGCTGTCGTACTGAAGCTAACTCTGTGATGCTAACATCGCGTTCTGACGAGAAGAAGTTTGACATGAAAGCATCTTGCATTTCTTCCCATGTGCGTATAGATCCTGGTGCCAAATTTGAATACCACCTGAAAGCTTTACTTGTCAACGATGATCCAAATAAGCGTAAACAGTATTGAGGTATCGTGGAGAAATTTCCCATGCTGGTGATGAAATGCATCAGGTGTTCTTCTGGTGATCCTTCCCCATTAAATTTCTGAAAATCTGGATGCTTAAAATTGGCTGGAAACGGAACATCTTCCACCTCTCTCGGGTAGGGTGTTCGGTATCTGAAATGGCCGGTATTCGTGCGCTCCCTTTCTATTCTGACTGCTTCTTCGATGACTTGTCTTACATCATCCTGTGTTATAGCCCTTGTTGCTGGAACTGACCCTCGTGATCCTATCCCTTGCGGACGGGAGCCTTCGGATTGGTTCTCTTGTTCATTTGTTGCTCCCATCATGGGTGGAGCCACTATCTGGGCTACATTATGTGCCAGAGTTGCCAGAGCTTCTCTGAGGTTCCGGCATTCATCCATTAGCACCCTTTGTGCCTCTACCATTTGATCAACACGTTCTTCAGTAGTTGGTCTATTTCCTTGACCCGTCTCTGCCATATATACTGCGGCCTCTTGACTGTTTGTCGAAGTTGTTTTTTGAGTAAAACGAGAATATGTTAACGTAACAGGACTTATAAAGAGGGGAGGCATTGGAGTCTCGTTTGACTCTTGCGTACTTCCAGTGCTTTTAACCGATCAAGGTGATACAGTTATGGGTGAGCTTGTTTGAGGTGACACGGGCATCGGTGATCCTATCATCAGTGCTTTGCCTTTCTGCGATTCTGTCCATTTGGTCTTTGGAGCGACTAAAGTTGGAAAATCGTGCAACAAGAACTGCGAAGTAGCTTGTTCAAGATAAATCGCTGGAGGAGCGAGTTCAGGTTTTCTTCTTGCTATACTGCGCGTGATCGGTCCCTCAGTTCTTGGTACAAGCAATTTCGCTTTGCGGTTCTTTAAGGTCTTCGCTTTTGTCTTTTTGGACAAGACCAAGGTCCAGTTCTCATCACTTTCTTGTGGTCGGGGTGAGACGGAAATGACTCCCGCTATTACTTGAGTCACTTTGCGCCTGCTTGTAGTGCTTGCTTTCGTATGCTCAGGAGTTTGGCTTGGCGCATATTCAATTACAAATCCAGTAGCGGTGAATCTGAAGTTCACTTTTCTCACAACGTTAGCCATTAGCGATGTTCTGTAATTGAATTTGGGTACCTTCAATAACAAAACATTCATGAAATTAGTATGTGAAGGGCTAAGTAAACTATCTTAGAGATGAAGGGGAGGATGCTCCCACTGAGAGTCGCCATTTTGGCGTCTACCAGACGCTAAAAACAGTAATGAGAGTCTTGCAACTTTCCAATGTTAATGTTAAGTAAGATATAAATCCCCAGCAGAGTCGCCATTTTGTTTCGACAGGAAAACAAAAGTATATGATTCGGGAATTATCTTATTCAAACATAACAATGAAATAGTTCAGAAACAATCATCACATTTTATTGATTCTGAATTCATTTACATCCTCAAGTATCCCTTGATTCTAAGATAGTTTACAAAGAATTCATTGCAAGTTACGATTATCGCAGTTAAATATAAATTTCGGCAGCATAACAGTGCTAATCTCAATCATCTCCTATGACTTAGGAGGAATAAACAAATTGACCAATAGTCTTCAAGAGGACGGAGATTCTGGCAGTATAACAACGCTATTTCAGTCATCTCCTGAAACTTAGGAGGAATACGCCTTTTCTTCCTTTTCTCCTGAACAAGAAGAACTTGAAGACTTGAAGACTCTAGCCATTCTAGCAGCATAACAGCCCATTGCTGTTATAGACTGTCTAGCAGTCGGTTTGCGCCGGTCCGCGCAAACTACAGACTTTGCGCGGGTTCGCGCAAACAAGGAGCCCAATGCTCCTTTGCGCGGTCCGCGCAAACTACAGGAGCCCAATGCTCTGCACCTTCTGTCTTCTTCTTCGTCTTTCTTTCACTCTGAAATCTTCTAACCCCTTTTGAGAGAAAGAACGGGGTATTTATAGACATTTTTACTGGTGTAAATCTCTGTTCTGGTCGATGTGGGACAAAATAACATCCAACCTTTTTTTATACCTTCGTAAAACACTTTGCGCGGACCAGCGCAATCGATATGCTTTGCGCGGTCCAGCGCAACCTACCATCCTCGCGCAATCTGCCTTCACTGATCAACCTGCGCAACTCATTTACTTTGCGCGGTCCTGCGCAATCAATTCACTTTGCGAGAACCCGCGCAAAGTCATCTTCAAACTGATTTTCTGGACATTTCTTTTCTTCACTTCTTTGCTTATTTTATGCCTCAACAATTTTAGAGTACAAGAAGCAGCTGGCTGCATTTCAAGAACAAGCCTCTCTGACAGCTTCATCAATTTCTAAACTTGAACAAGAGCATATGATTCTTCAAGATCAATTAAAGATTCATATTGATGAAAATAGGACTATCCAAGATCGTTATTGCAGCCCTGAAGGAAGAAATTTCTCAACTGGAGAGAAGGAATCATGAAAAAACCTTGATCATTCAAGATGTTGAAGAGAGGATACAGGCGAATGTCCAATCCATTAATATTGAAAAATCCGCGCAACTTCGAAGTAAAGGAATGATTGCTTCTCTGGAGAATAAACTTGCTGGCGTCCCTGATCAAACGAAACTTATTCTTGAAGAAAAATCTAAACATGATGTAGCCCAGGCACAGTTGAAAGAAGATTTGCGCAGATATTCGGAAGCAGTGGGAATTACAGAAGATCTTTAAAACATGTAATTTTGAACATGTGATTTTTGTTTTCATGTTTTTTGGACATGTTTTTATGAAAGCATTTTGAGATGTTTATAATAGCATTTTCTCATTGCATGTTGATGACATTTATACTAACATTATCAAATTATATTCGTACTTTATATAATAATTTCATTACATCCTTTACAATTTCTAAACCTTTTTATGCTTTGTTAGTGCGGGATTCTCTATATGAGTATTTAAATTGGCGGTACTAAGTTTCAATTTAATTAGCCACACACAGTTTAAGCTCATGAGTAGTGGAGCGTGCGCACACACAGTTTAAGCTCATGAGTAGTGGAGCGTGCGCACACACACAGTTTAAGCTCATGAGTAGTGGAGCATTTATGGGTCTTATGTGATGGCCACTGTAACTCTCTAGAGTTCTCTTTTGGGCTTTTCACTGCCTTGAGCTCACGGCCAAGGTCCATCAGAGGGGCCCATTAACGCTACCGGGCGGTGAACTGTTGGTTTTACGTACAGGGTTGGCCACGGTAACTCTCTAGAGTTCACAGGGCTCGCAAGGCTACCTTTGTGCACCAAATCTAGGGTCGCCAGTCCATCAATGAGTAGGTTTAAGCCCTTCCTCACGAGTTACTACTGAAATCAAACCCTAGATCTGGAGGGTCTTACGCACGGTTGGCATAAAGCTCGCACTGCGGCCCCTGTTTTCTTCGTCTGCAAGGTCGAGCCCATTCACAGGAGGGCATTTTCATCCATTCCCCGTGGCACTACCGGAAGCTATACAGACGGCATGGGAGTTACGGTGACTAGTCTTCACGGATTTATAACCTTTTTAGACTTCGAATCCTTGACTTCGTCAGCTGCCCGCATGGGTGCGCACGATGGTCTTCGCGGGCTTTTTAGGGCCACTGACTCCTCGCTGCTGCCCGAATGGCGATCTTCATAGGTCTTATGTATAGTTGGCCGGCTCTTTTATAGCTTGATCCTTTGAGAGCATTTTTTTTTTTTAATTTTATTTTTACAGCCTTGATCTTTTGATTTAGCTCAATTTGGCTCTTTTAGGATTTGGCTTGGCTATACTGCCCCTTTAACTGAGATTGGTGTATCCTTATAAGGCAATAATATCTATGATCATCATCATTGCCAGTATAGTAGTAGTAGATATTTCCACCTGAGATATTATCTTCAAGAAGATCCATGTTTTGTAAAGCAATATATATCAATTTTGTCAATATCTTCAAAAGAATCTTCAGGATGATATTGACTTTGTCAAACTTGTTTGGTGATGATGATGATCATAGGTGGTGATGATATTTTCGGATTTGATGCTTGATAATTGACGCGCTTGTGATTTTTTTTTTTCTTCTTTTGTTGACATATGAACATGATCTTATTCATCCTTGCCCCCTTTTGATACAGATTCATTATGCCGATAATATTCTGAATCAAAATCCACATGTCTATCTTTAGGGATAGTATCTTTTGATGAATCGGGCGTTGACAAGTATACTGATACTCTGTCCCTCTTGATTTGTGATTCTATATGCCCCATTGGAGTAGACTTCTTTTACCACATATGGACCGTCCCATTTAGGCTCAAACTTGCCCCCTGTTCGGCGAGTGATCACTATAGGTCTTTTCAACATTAACACCATATCCCCTTTTTGAAAGAGCGGTATTTAACCTGTTTATCAAATGCAGCCGATATCCTGGCCTGATATGACTGCAACCGCTGCTGATCTTCAAGACGTTTCTCATCGAGCAAATCTAATTCTTTCAGCCTTATTTTGCATTTTCATCATCTGTTATAGACTGATGTACTGCTATCCTGAGTGATGCCACCTGCATCTCAATTGGGATAACTGCCTCTATACCATAGATTAATGAATATGGTGTCGCCCCTGTTGCTGTACGATGGGTAGTTCTGTAGGCCCATAAGGCTTCTTGTAACTTTTCATCCCAATCACGCTTGTTGCCTGTCACCGTTTTCTTGATTATTTTGATAATCGTTTTATTAAACTCTTCTGCTAATCCATTGGCCGGATGATAGTAAGGTGTTGAAAACGAATGCTGGATGCCGAACTTCTGACACAACTTTTCCATGCCTCTATTTTTAAAAGGGGTGCCATTATCAGTGACGATCTTTTTTGGAATACCATGACGGTATATTATAGCATGTCGAATGAAATTGACCACGTCTGTCTCTTTAACACTACGCAAGGCAATTGCTTCGGTCCATTTGGAGAAATAGTCTGTTGCTGCCAGAATATACTGTTTTCCTTTAGATGAAGGGGGATTTATAGGACCAATCACATCGAGTCCCCAGGCTGAGAAAGGCCAGGAAGTAACAGACTGATGTAAGTCTTCTGGGGGAACATGTATTACATCTCCGTGTATTTGGCATTCATGACACCGCTTTGCATATTCTATCGCATCTTTGAACATAGTAGGCCAATAATAACCCATTCGATGCACTCTATGGCATAAATTTCGGCCGGCTTGATGTGCTCCACATTCTGCGGGAGGCACATTCAGGTGAATGCGGAGCACATCAAGCCGGCCGAAATTTATGCCATAGAGTGCATCGAATGGGTTATTATTGGCCTACTATGTTCAAAGATGCGATAGAATATGCAAAGCGGTGTCATGAATGTCAAATACACGGAGATGTAATACATGTTCCCCCAGAAGACTTACATCAGTCTGTTACTTCCTGGCCTTTCTCAGCCTGGGGACTCATGTGATTGGTCCTATAAATCCCCCTTCATCTAAAGGAAAACAGTATATTCTGGCAGCAACAGACTATTTCTCCAAATGGACCGAAGCAATTGCCTTGCGTAGTGTTAAAGAGACAGATGTGGTCAATTTCATTCGACATGCTATAATATACTGTCATGGTATTCCGAAAATGATCGTTACTGATAATGGCACCCCTTTTAAAAATAGAGGCATGGAAAAGTTGTGTCAGAAGTTTGGCATCCAGCATTCGTTTTCAACACCTTACTATCCTCCGGCCAATGGATTAGCGGAAGCATTTAACAAAACGATTATCAAAATAATCAAGAAAACGGTGACAGGCAACAAGCGTGATTGGGATGAAAAGTTACAAGAAGCATTGTGGGCCTACAAAACTACCCATCGTACAGCAACAGGGGCGACACCATATTCATTAATCTATGGTATAGAGGCAGTTATCCCAATTGAGATGTAGGTGGCATCACTCAGGATAGCAGTACATCAGTCTATAACAGATGATGAAAATGCAAAAATAAGGCTGAAAGAATTAGATTTGCTCGATGAGAAACGTCTTGAAGCTCAGCAGCGGTTGCAGTCATATCAGGCCAGGATATCGGCTGCATTTGATAAACAGGTTAAATACCGCTCTTTCAAAAAAGGGGATATGGTGTTAATGCTGAAAAGACCTATAGTGATTACTCGCCGAACAGGGGGCAAGTTCGAGCCTAAATGGGACGGTCCATATGTGGTAAAAGAAGTATACTCCAATGGGGCATATAGAATCACAAATCAAGAGGGACAGAGTATCAGTATACTTGTCAACGCCCGTTTCATCTAAAGATACTATCCCTAAAGATAGACATGTGGATTTTGATTCAGAATATTATCGGCATAATGAATCTGTATCAAAAGGGGGCAAGGATGAATAAGATCATGTTCATATGTCAACAAAAGAAGCTGTGAAGAAAATTCACAAGCGCGTCAATTATCAAGCATCAAATCCGAAAATATGATCATCATCTATGATCATCATCATCGCCAAACAAGTTTGACAAAATCAATATCATCTTAAAGATTCTCTTGAAGATATTGACAAAATTGATATATATTGTTTTACAAGGCATGGATCTTCTTGAAGATATTATCTCAGGTGGAAATATCTACTACTACTATACTGGCAATGATGATGATCATAGATATTATTACCTTACAAGGATACACCAATCTCAGTTAAAGGGGCAGTATAGCCAAGCCAAATCCTAAAAGAGCCAAATTGAGCTAAATCAAAAAGATCAAGCTCTAAAAAAAATAATAAATAAAAAATAAATAAAAAATAAAAAAAATGCTCTCAAAGGATCAAGCTCTAAAAGAGCTGGCTAACTATACATAAGACCTATGAAGATCGCCATTCGGGCAGCGGCGAGGAGTCAGTGGCCCTAAAAAGCCCGCGAAGACCATCGTGCGCACCCATGCGGGCAGCTGACGAAGTCAAGGATTCAAAGCCTAAAAGTCCATAAATCCGTGAAGACTAGTCACCGTAACTCCAATGCCGTCTGTATAGCTTCCGGCAGCGCCACGGGGAACGGATGAAAATGCCCTCCTGTGAATAGGCTCGACCTTGCAGATGAAGAAAACAGGGGCCGCAGTGCGAGCTTTATGCCAACCGTGCGTAAGACCCTGTTTTGACAAGAAAACAAATGTGTTTGATTTGGGGAATTGATCTTACTCAAACATAACAAAAGAGTATTCAGAACAATCATCATATTTTATTAATATTGGGTTCATTTACATCCTCTATACATCCCTTGATTCTAAAATAAATCACATAAAAAAGAACAAATTATTTTTAGCAAAGCTTATTATTTGTCCAATCCTGAATTCGGCAGCCTTTCGGTGTATGTTTTAGTCATCTCCCAATACTTAGGAGGAATTCCTGAATGGATCATTTGATCTTCTCTTAGAGAAGTAATTTCTCCTACAAGCCGATCAGCTGACTATTTGCGCGGTCCGCGCAACCAATCTCGTAGTTGCGCGATCCGCGCAACTGATGTACATGTTGCGCGGTCCGCGCAACTGAACATGGCTCTGCTCTCTCTACCTTCAGTTGCTCTATTTCAGTCTCTCCAAAAATCTCTCTCTCTGTATGAGAAGGGAGTGGGGTATTTATAGACCTTTCACACATGTCAGAGATCTTCATTGATTGCGTGATCCGCATAACGACTCTCTTCGTTGCGCGACCGGCGCTACTGCTTTCTTCATTATGCGACCGGCGCAACTGCTTTCTTTGTTGCGTGATCCGCACAACTGCCTTCCTTGTTGCGCGACCAGCGCAATCTGTAATTTTGGCTTCTTCAACCGCGCAACCTTCCTTTTTGGTTGCGCGATCCGCGCAACCTGTCTTTCTTTATTATTTGTTTCCTTTCCTCTTCTTGATGATAATTTTTATGCTCCAACAGATGCCCCCTTGATCCGTTCTTCGTTCTCTTGAATCGACGAACCAGGATCAACACACGATATTCTTTGACTTTCCGTTCAACTAGTTGCGCGAACCGCGCAACCAAGGCCCGAGGACCGTACTCGGTCCTTTTCCTATAAATAGTGAAATCTGCTCATTTTCTTCATTCTGAAACTTCTGCAGCGGAGCTCTGACGAAAATTTTCTTCCGCGCAACTGACTATTGTTGCGCGACCCGCGCAACGAATCTTTCGTCGCACAAGGCTTTTAAGTCGTTATGCTGCCCGCGCAGCTACCAAACGTATTGCGCGACTCGCGCAATCCCCAAACTTGTTGCGCGACCCGCGCACCTCTCAATCTAGTTGCGCGACCCGCGCAATCGACATCTTGACAGATTTTCTTCAATTTAACTAACCTTCTTCGTCATGGCTCGTACTAAGAGAACTTTTACCGTCATTGATCCGCCTTCTAGTCAACCATCTCATCAAGAACTACCAAATACCGACGCTTATCATGCTACAACTCCCCGGGCAACTGAATCGCCGTCTTCTCCTGCTCAGCCTTCGTCCAAGCGGTTCAAAACAACTGTTAGGCGTAACGCCTATATAAAAGAGCCCGTACTGCCCACCTTCGACTTCACTTCACGGATCAAGTCATTATCATCCCCCGTTCATAGGGCTATCGCCATGGGTGACCTGACAATGCCTCCAAGACATGGTCGTGATTATGATTGGGACGAATGGTTGAAGACTACTGCACACTATCATACGGATAGTCAGAGACCAACCAGTAGAGAAGATACCCCACCTCCATCTAAGCCTAAGAAGCATCGCCGAAACAAGGCTCAGGAATTTCAAGAGAAGATCAAGGAGCATAACCGAAAGAAACTTAACAATTCCTGGGAATCAGTACGGGAAATACAAGGTGTCATCAAATTTGACAACCCATATAGACGAGGCATTATCTCCCTTCCTCTTAGCATGCACCGCCACCACTCCATGCTGATCTGTGAGCCCAGAGATTACTTATCCGCAGAAAGGTTGGCCTATACAAAATCTTGGTCTTTTAAAGAACCCAGATTATTAGAAGGAATCCTGCAGCCGCCAAGACCAAGACAGCAAATAGGTGATATTCACTCCATGGTTTTTCTCGTTCCTTCTTACGACGTCCATAGTTTATATCCGTCCCACTTTTACGAGACCCTTAAGCAGCGCTTCAGCTACCGTCCCCAACTTTGGAGTCCAGAAGAATTCAGGACCAGAGGCCTTCTGACTCCTTGAAATTATTATTCCGAGTGGGCCACCGCAGTCTTAACAAAGCATGGCAAGATTTTATCGGATATCGGCGTCTTTCTTGCGATAGAAGCAACATCGCATCCTTTTTGCAAAGAATCTTCTATTTTGAAAGCATTCCTCAACTATTGGTGCCCTTCCACCAATTCTTTTCATTTCCCTGAAGGTGAAATGAGTATTACGCTATGGGACATCTTCAGAATCACAGGTTTACCAATCACTGGCCAATTCTTTGATGAGTTCGTCCCTACCAATGAAGAATTCGCATTCCTTTCATCTCCCGATCGCATCCCTTCCATCTCAGAATCAACCATCGAACTCTTCAAAGAGATGTCGAAATTTCCAAACATCCATAAGATTCATCCCATGCAATGGTTGGCGCACTTCAGTCGAGCTCTGAAGTAATTCTCTCCTTCTTTAACCCCCTTTTATCACAACCTTAATATACATATTCATAACCTTAACCTCATTTGTTTACCTTTCTAGATTTAATGGCAATCATTCGCGAGAGCTCGAACGCCTTAGGAAAGGCATAAGAGGTCGTGCCGAATATTCCATTCATGGGGAACTTGTGGCTTTTATCGCATATTGGCTGAGCGTGGTGGTCCTTCCTAGTTCTAAATCAGCAGATGCTATTCGTCCTTCGGTGTTCGTAGTTGCAGATGCCATGGCTGAAGGAATGAAGTTTTCTCTGGCTCCGCCCGTCCTTTGTTCAATCTATAGAGGTTTTGGAGAATAGCATGCCACGTAAAAAGTCCTTCCGTTGGCTCTGCTTCGACTTACATGCCATGGCATTACTTTCTGGGTTGGCTTGGTGTCTACTTTCCCTGGACTTTCGAAGTTCCAGAAAAGGCCTATGTCCACCCCTCCAAAGTTCCTCTCCACTTTTTCCAGAAAGGTCCATGGCCAAAAGATCTTACGACTGGGCCAAGGATGCCGTTTCTTCTGATACTAAGATAAACTATTTCCACTTT
Source organism: Magnolia officinalis (assembly GCA_021015155.1). Classification (NCBI taxonomy): domain Eukaryota; kingdom Viridiplantae; phylum Streptophyta; class Magnoliopsida; order Magnoliales; family Magnoliaceae; genus Magnolia; species Magnolia officinalis. The sequence goes on from JAJHSJ010000015.1 coordinate 33,922,276, forward strand.
GGTCTTCCCTGTTATATTGTGAATACTGAAAAGGCGGATACTGACTCACTCTCTTCAGTAGAGAGGGGATTTTTTATATCCATCAGATCGTGCAGTCTACCCTCGAGAGAAGGAACCGAATTCTGGAGAGAACCATATTACCCAAGTCGCTTTGCGCGTCAATTTGGTTTTGACCAGGCAATACCAGAAGACTGTGGACTGGTTACCCGGAGAATGCGTAGTTATGGAACTGGTCCATTCAATTGGGCAATGATCTGGAAACAATTATTGGGCCGAGCTAATTCTTCCTTCATCATCCCAGGATGTGATCGTACCCCTAGAGCATCATACAATCACATGAGATGGTGGGTACACCAATCGTATCTAGTCCGAAAAAGTCTTCCAGTGTCGCAACCGGTCTGGCTTCCTCCCCCTGAGCTCAAAGGTCGCACTTTCGAAGCGGGGATCGGTTTCATTGCAGAGACCAGTCATGCCCCTTCAGGTAGTCGTCGTATCATGATTTCGATAGATGAGCCCATTCGTGAGATAAAACCCGACAACACTCTTGAAGGATGGACAGCATACACTTGCGAATTTGAGCAAATTCCCTTACATCGACTGCATAGGGAAGAAGTTGCAACAGAGTCTCCTGTTCAACCAGAGATTAATGTTGGTCCACCCAACCAACCTTCTCCTTCTACCCTTTCTCACCCACAACCGGTTTCTTCTCCAATGACGAGATCCCGTACACGTGCTCAAGCTTCTCCACAAGGAGAGAATACTGCTACCACTGCTCCAGCTCAAGTTATTGCGAACCCACCGAGAAACTCCCAACGTCTTCTCTCTAAAGACAAACAAGTCGTTATTGAGAATTCTAGCACAGAAGATACCGTTGGCGAAGATTCAGCTTCTTCATCTGAGGACACCACCTCTGACGAGAGTGAGGTAGGAGAGGAGAATCAAGAAAATATGTACGAAGAAGGAGAAGTGAACATCAGCGATGAGGATGATACAATTGCAGAACATATCCCTGCTAATGAAGAACGCCTTCCTTCAACTTCTGAAGTTGTTCCTTCGAATATCTCTCCTGCGGCGAGGGAAGGAGAAGAACCTATTGACCATGGTACATATAGACGCTCGCCTTATAAGAGAATATTACTACCATTTTTACTCTTGTTTCTTCTTTTCTATTTCATCTCATACATTTTGTTTCAGATGATCATGCCACAAACGCAGAGTCGCCTAGGGCTTCTTCCCTGAACCTGCCCCCTGCCGCACCATCAGTCTCTCCAAGATTCTCCATATCTCCGCGATCGGTGGCGCGTGAAATCATTTTTTTAGAGAAGCAAACTGACTCGCTCATCCCTGCTACTGTTGCTACGAGTGTCGAAAACAAGGCTCCATCTTTTGCAGATATGATAGTGCCCGATCCTCTTCTTTCCAAAGATACACAACCACTTGCCGCTTCGACACCAGCAGAAAGTATATTCCTTTTCTTGTTCATAATTTTCTTATCGCCTGTGTATAAAACCTTTATTATAACTTTTTACATTTCATTCCTTGATAGGGAATTTACCTCAAAGTGGTGCAACTAGCTCTGGCTCTATTGGCACTTCGTTGAATGCGTCATCATTTGAGAAGATCTCTGCACATAGACTAGCTCTGATCAAGAATTCGATACTGGCTATTGTCGAAATATTTAAGGATCCTGATCAATGGTGTGATTTAACTGCTGCTTTGGATGTCTTGAACAGTGCCTCTCGTATGACTAAAGTTGATGTTTCCTCCGTGCGTGATGCCCTCTTGAGATTCCATAACTCAATAGCTGCCATGTCATCAGCCGCAACCATGACTATTTCTCCCGAAATTCTGGAATATAGAAGACAGCTTGCACTTTCCAAGGAGAGAGTTTCTCAACTTGCCCCTCTCATTTCTTGCCATGATCAGGAACAATTGTCTTTACAAAACCAACTGAAGACTTTTGTCAATGACGAAACATCTGTTCAGGATCGCATTACTGTCCTGAAGCAAGAAATTTCACAATTAGAGAGGTAGAGTTCGGAGATAAAGTTAAACATCGAAAGAGTCCAGGAGAAGATAGACTGCAGCTGCCACTCTATGTATTCTGAGAGATCTGAACTGGCAAAGAATGAAGAGCTAATCATTTCCTTGGAGGAAAAGCTAGCTGGTGCTCTAGATCCCGCTCGGATGATCTCTAATGCTCGATTGGAGCATGCTGCTGCTCAAGTTAGTCTCCAAGATAATTTACAACAATACTTGGCAGCATTAGGTATTACTGGAGAGCTGTAAATCATTTAATCTTTGATGTATTTTGTTACTACTCATGTTTCCAGAATCACAAGTAATTTTATGGTATTTTGATGATGATGATGCTGTCTAATTTATGTCGCATTCTGATTGATGCATTTTACGTTGTATCATGCTTATAGATATATCTATCCTTTTATGCTTTGTTAGTAAGGAGTTCCTAGATGATCCTTATTTTGATTGGCGGTGCTAAGTTTTAGTTTGGTTAGCCACACACAGTTTAAGCTCATGAGTAGTGGAGCACTTGTTGGTCTTATGTGATGGTCTCTGTAACTCTCTAGAGTTCTCTTGGACTTTTCACTGCCTTGAGCCCATGGCCACGGTCCATCAGAGGGGCCCATTGACGCTACCGGGCGGTGAACTGTTGGTTTTACGCACAGGGTTGGCCACGGTAACTCTCTAGAGTTCGCAGGGCTCGCAAGGCTACCTTTGGGCACCAAATCTAGGGTCATCAGTCCATCAAAGAGTAGGCTTAATCCCTTCCTCACGAGTTACTACTGAAATCAAACCCTAGATCTGGAGGGTCCTATGCACGGTTGGCCTATCTAAAGCTCACACTGCAGCCCTTGTTTTCTTCGTCTGCAAGGTCGAGCCCATTCATGGGAGGGCATTTTCTTCCGTCCCCGTGACGCTGCCGGAAAGCTATACAGACGGCATAGGGGTTACGCAAGACTAGCCATTCTACGACTTATGGCCTTTTAGGCTTTTAGTCGTTGGCTTCATCGGCTGCCCGCATGGGTACGTACGATGGCCTTCACGGGCTTTTTAAGGCCACTGGCTCCTCGTCGCTGCCCGAATGGTGATCTTGATAGGTCTTATGTGTAGCTAACCCTTTTTAAGCTTGATCCTTTTAGAGCTTCTGGCCCTTTCTTTTAAAGCTTGATCCTCTTTTTTTTTTTAGGATTTGGCTCTTTTTTTGGATTCGCTCTTCTTTGGATTTGGCTAGACTGCCTTAAAATGCTTGAGCAGATAATAATAGATGTGATCATCACCACTCCCCTTCTCTCTAACTGAGATTGATATATCATCCCTCTGCTAATATCCTTAAAGGTGTCCATCTGTGTTGTTTGCAATATATCAGCTTGGCGATGTTTATCAATTTCAATAGAGAGTCAGAATTCCGCGGAGCGCTTATGGCGATGTTTTGATATGGATATATAGTCTTGACATGCTTGCGAACTGCTTCTTTATTCATTTGATGATACATCTTCTTGCCCCCTTTTGATGTAGAAACATTATGCTGATAATGTTCTGGATCAAAATCCATAACTTCTTCAAGGACGATATCTTTTGATAAAGCGAGCATTGACCGGTATGCCGATACCTTGCCCATCTTAATTTACAACTCTGTATGCCCCGTTGGAGTACACGTCCTTTATTATGTATGGCCCATCCCATTTAGGCTCGAATTTGCCCCCTGTTCGCCGGGTGACCAATATAGGTCTTTTCAACATTAGCACCGTATCTCCCTTTTTGAAAGAGCGGTATTTAACTCGTTTATCGAAAGCAGCTGATATTCTTGCTTGATATGACTGCAATCGCTGCTGAGCTGCTAGGCATTTTTCATCGAGTAAATCTAACTCCTTCAGTCTTATTTTTGCATTTTCATCATCTGTCATGGACTGATGTACTGCCATTCTGAGCGAAGCTACTTGTATTTCAATTGGGATGACTGCCTCTACACCGTATACCAATGAGTACGGTGTCACTCCCGTTGCTGTCCGCTGAGTGGTTCTGTATGCCCATAAGGCTTCTTGCAACTTTTCGTCCCAATCGCGTTTATTCCCTGTCACTGTTTTCTTCAATATTTTGACTATCGTTTTGTTAAACGCTTCTGCCAACCCATTTGCTGGTGGATAATAAGGTGTTGAGAACGAATGTTGAATGCCGAATTTCTGACATAGCTTTTCCATACCTCTGTTTTTGAAAGGAGTGCCATTATCTGTAACGATTTTCTTTGGAATACCATGGCGATATATTATGGCGTGCTTGATGAAATTGACCACGTCCTTCTCCTTAACATTGCGTAGAGCAACTGCTTCAGCCCATTTGGAAAAATAATCGGTTGCTGCCAGAATATACTGCTTTCCTTTAGACGAAAGTGGGTTTATAGGACCAATTATGTCAAGCCCCCAAGCGGAGAATGGCCAAGAGGCTATAGATTGATGCAGGTCTTCTGGAGGAACATGTATGACATCTCCATGGATTTGACATTCATGGCACTGTTTCACATAATCTACCGCGTCCTTGAACATGATGGGCCAATAATAACCCATTCGATGTATTTTGTGAAATAGATTTCGGCCAGCCTGATGTGCTCCACATTCACCGGAGTGTATTTCTCGCAACGTTTGGCTTGCTTCTGGCTTGTCTAGGCAACGTAGCAACATTCCATTATGAGATTTTCTATATAATATCTCGCTACATATGATAAATCTACCTGACCGTTGTTTAATCTACTGCTTCTGTACTTGATCTTCTGGCAAGATGTTATACTTGAGATAATCGATGAAAGGTTGACGCCAATCATCTGTTGTTATTTCCAAGCATGATACAAGAAGCGCATCGGCATTTTCTTCAATGAGCTCCGAGGATGGCAGAAATCTTCTTTCCTCTATAGTTACTTGGAGAGGACTTCGTGTTGAGCAGGACAGGGCCGCTGCCAGGCTAGCCAAAGCATCTGCTTTTGCATTTTCTGACCGAGGTACATGCTTGATTTCTACATGACAAAATTGTTCTAGCAATTTCTGCACTTTTCGACAATAGGGTAACAATTCCTGTTTTCTTACCTCGAATTCTGTTGTCAACTGATTGATAATCAATTTAGAATCTCCAAAGATATGCAGCATTTTTATCTCCATCTGTTGAGCTATTTCCATTCCGATAATAAGGGCTTTATATTCGGCTTCATTATTTGTGCATGCAGTACCCAATGCAAAGGAGTAAGGTAATAAATTGCCGTGGGGGTAATGAATATCACTCCTGCCCCCGCTCCTGCCGTTCGTGCAGTGCCATTAAAATACATCTGCCATGGGCTTTGCGATTCAGTCAGCATCACTTGTTCATCTGGCAAGTCGTCATTGATGGTCTCGTTCCCTGCTACAGGGTGTGCTGCAAGAAAATCCGCCACTGCTTGTCCCTTTACTGCTTTCGCCGATTCGTATATAATAGTATATTCTGAGAGCAACAACATCCATTTGGCCAATCTTCCCGACAATAGTGGCCTTGTCATCAAAAACTTTATCGGATCTGCTCTTGAGATCAAAGTTATGTCATGGGAGAGACAGTAATGCCTCAGCTTTTGTACCATGAATATTAGTGCTAAACACTCCTTTTCGATTGGAGAATAATTGCATTCTGCCCCCACTAGTGTTCGGCTTAGATAATAAAGAGCAGTCTCTTTTCCTTCTTCATTTACCTGGGCCAATAAAGCACCCAAAGAATTCTCAGCTGCAGATATGTATAAGATAAGCGGCTTACCTTTTATTGGAGCTGTTAATACTGGCGGTTGTCTCAACAGTTCCTTTATCGAATCGAACGCATTCTGACAGGCTTGATCCCATACAAACTTTGTATCTTTCTTCATGAGATGGGAGAATGGCTGGCATCTTCCTGCTAAATTCGAAATAAAGCGGCGGATGTATGCCAGTTTTCCTTGTAAACTTTTTAATTCCTTCAGTGTTGTAGGTGCCGGCATATTTTGGATGGCTTTAACTTTCTCGGGATCGATTTCAATACCCCTATGCCGTATGACAAAGCCAAGAAATTTGCCTGAAGACACCCCAAATGCGCATTTAGTCGGGTTCATCTTTAGTTGTTTCTTCCTCAATCGACGAAAAACTGACATTAAATGTTCGCGGTGTTTCTGATGATCTTCTGACCTGACTACCAAGTCATCAACATAACATTCTACATGTTTATGCATCATATCTTGGAATATATTTTGCATCGCTCTCTGATATGTTGCCTCGGCATTTTTGAGACCAAATGGCATAACCTTATAGCAATAAATTCCGAGCGGCGTTCTGAATGCTGTTGCTTCCTCATCTTCGGGTGCCATTCTAATCTGATTATATCCTGCATAGTCATCCATAAAAGACATAATGGCATACTGAGTTGTACTATCAATTAACAATTCTATAATTGGGAGAGGGAAATCATCTTTCGGACAGGCTTCGTTCAGATCCCTGAAGTCGATGCACACTCTGATTTGTCCATTTTTCTTTTTCACAGGGACAATATTCGATATCCACTTGGGATATTTGACTTCTCTGATGAACCCGACTTTTATCAGCTTACTGACTTCTTCTTCAATTGATGGAATCAAATCCGGATGGAATCGTCTTTGTGTTTGTTTAACTGGCCTTTTCTCTTTGAAGATATTTAACCGGTGCATTGCTACGGAGGGTTCTAGGCCTGGCATCTCTGCATAAGTCCAAGCGAAGACATCTTTATTTTCTTTGAGGAGTTGGATATATTTCTCAGCTTCTTGTTCGGAAAGACCAATACTAATAAACGTATTCCGTGGCTTTTCTTCTGTGCCCAGATTTATCTCTCGTAGACTGTCAATTGTTGGTTGCCCCCCGTCTTCCATTTGCTTCGGAGCCATTTCGGGATACTCGACTGTTTTGGGGTCCTCGTCTGTTATTTGTGCAGCTGCAGTCACATTTACTGATGATTCTACCCCCAATCCTTGAAATTTTCTCCGCTTTTCTTGATTAATCCCAAGAGGGATTTGTACTCCCTTCCCTTGATTCAGCCCAGCGGGTTCTTCACAATCAAAACCCATTCCTTTCATAATCTTCTTGCTCACTGAACTGTATCCCTCCAGGTTTTGTGGTGTCAACCTGCCATGATATACATTATTCCCGATTTCTTCTTTTAAATCTGTTTCTTTTTATGCAGCATAAAATTCTATCGACTCAGGGTGTTTTGCGCTGGCCTTGACTTGGAATCTTTTTGGAGCGGCTAAAAATGGGTTGCTCCTTTCTACGTTTGGCAGCGGCATTGTATAATTAGACTGCAAAGTTTTTAGCTGTTCAGGCGATAATAAAGTTAATGGCGGTTGCCCTGGTTGTCTCAGACGCTTTGGCACAAAATAGAACTTCTTCTTTACTTCTATAGTCTTAGAAGATTCAGCCTTTCCCTCTCTGACATTGTTTACTTGAATATCTTTCAGAATTCTGTTTTCATCACTATCCCACGTTTCTTCAGCGAACCCTTTGTAATAACTTGCATCTGCAAAGAAAGACTCAGCTTCTGTATATGGTCTTGCATCTGCCATCACTTTATATTGTCGCCCACCTTTACAGTATTTGAAGCACTGGTGCAGAGTAGAAGGTACGATACTGTATTGATGTATCCATGGCCTTCCCAGGAGAAGATTATACGTTGTCATTGCGTTTATGACATGGCATACAACGTTAGTCGTCAATTCTCCCACTTCTAATGTCACTGTAATCTTCCCGAGTGCGCGTTGCCCATCCTGGTTGAAGCCCTGTATCATCATTCCGCTAGGGCGTAGATCAGAACGGCGATATCCCAGCTTGCTTATCATAGACAGTGGCAGGAGGTTCACTGCAAACCCATTACCTATCATAATCCGTTTAACCTTCTTCTCACGGATATGACCTTCTATCATCAATGGTCTATTATGTTCCACTTCACAGATCAAATCATCATCGGAGAATGAAATGATTGGCAAGCAATCCGTTCGTTCATTATATTCCTCATGCCCCATTTCTGTCAATAGAGTTTCCCTAACATTATGATTAGATAATGCTTGGACCAGACTTTGTCGAAACTCCTCTGATAACTTGAGCGCATCATAAATGCTTAGCCGTGCCGGTATCCCCTTCAAATGGCTGACCACGTCGTAAGTTACCTTTGCCTTTTCACTTTTCTCTTCATTCTCATCGCTATTTTTCGGTTTCTGAACGGTTTCTTTCCTTATAATCCTTGCCCTTTGCTTCACAGGGCTTGCTGTTTCTTTCCCGATCGCAAGGTAATAACTGCCACTTTCTTTGTCGTCTTTTCGCCCCTTTTCTTTCTACCTCTCGAGCTTTCTCTCGAATCGCGAGCATGTTTACTGCCACCCTTGTGTTCTTTTCTTTTCCTTCGCCAGTTATTATTTCACCTTGTCTATCATCCGCTGTATTATACATTTCAACGTATAGCAATTCTCCGTCGGATGTCCTACCAGACGATGATAGCGGCAGAAATCTCTCTCCCTAGTCTTTGTCACATCTTCGGGGCGCTTGGGTTCTGGCAATTCTATTGTGCCGGCTTTCAATAGTTGTTTCATCATAGGAACTACATCTTCCATCTCAAAACTGAACCTCTCATGAGAATCCAGCATTCGAAGTCTCTTTCCACTGTATTTATGTCTTGATTGATTCCATCCATCCTTCTCTTCGATCTGCCCTTTTATCTCTTGAATCCCTGGTATCTCTGTTTTTTTTATCATGTTCGACAGTATTCACATTCGTCCTGGCAGGCATTCTTCTAACAGTCTCGCGGTGGCATATTGGTATTTTACGAGTCATCAACTCTAAAGCATGAGCTTTAGTGGCCAAGTCGCGGAACGTTCTGATATCGGCACTGGTGAGTCCAAACGCAATTCCTGTATCCATAGAATTCAGACACATTTTGACCTGTTCCTTTTCTTCTGGCAACTGCCTACATGAGGCTCCTAATGTCTTCCATCTGTCTATGAACTTTTGGACTGGTTCTCCTTCCCTCTGCCGTATGGAGGCCAACTCTGTAATACTAACGTCACGCTCAGAAGAGAAGAAATTGACATAAAGGCATCCTGCATTTCTTCCCACGTATGCATCGATCCGGGAGCCAAGCTGGAATACCACCGAAAAGCTTTGTGCGTTAATGACGACCCGAACAATCTCAGGCAATACTGCGGTATTGTAGAAAAATTCCCCATGCTGGTAATGAATGCATCAGGTGTTCCTCCGGCGATCCTTCCCCATTAAACTTCTGAAAATCTGGATGTTTAAATTGGCTGGGAATGGAATATCTTCCACTTCTCTTGGATATGGCGTTCGATATCTGAAACGGCCAGTGTTTTCACGTTCTCTTTCTATTCTCACTGTTTCTTCGACGACTTGTCTTATGTCATCTTGTGTTATGGTTCTTGCGACTGGAACAGACTCTCGAGATCCTATCCCTTGCGGATGAGAGCCTTCGGGCCGATTTTCTCGTCCATTCATCGTATTCGTCATTGGCGGGGCAGCTATCTGGGCCATGTTGTGTGCAAGAGTTGTCAGGGCTTCTCTGAGGTGACACTCTTCCATCAATACTCTCTGTGCTTCTGCCATCTCATTAATACGATCTTCTGTAGTTGATGCGTTGCCTTGTCCTGTCTGAGTCACATATACTGTAGCCTCTCCACTCTTTGACGAGGCCGTAATTGGAGTAGAATGAGAAGATGCCGACGTAAGAGGACTCAGGAAGAGGGGAGAAGGTGGAGTTCCTTTTGACTTCTCTATATTTCTGGTATTATCAGCTGATTGAGGTGATATAGACATCTATGAACTTGTCTTTGGAGATGTCGATATTGAGGAACCTGTCATTACCGTTTTGCCTTTCTGTTCTTTCGTCCATTTAACCTTTGGGGCGATTAAAGCTGGGAAGTCGCGCAACGCTGACCGTGGAACTACCCGTTCAGGATATATTTCGGGAGGGGCAAGCTCAGGATGCTTCCTAGCTGCATTGCGCGTTATTGGCCCTCGAACTCTCGGCACGGGCAGATTTATTGGGGCATTTCTTGCATTCCACGCTCTTGTCTTACAGGATACTACGACAGTCCAATCACTTGAGTTATATTGCTCTTGGTTGCGGGAAACGGAGTCATGCACACGGGAGTTTGATCCGGCGTATACTCTATCACGAACCCAGTTGTAGTAAAGCGAAAGTTTACTTCTCTTGCAGGAATTGTCATTGATTGTAACTTTGCAGTTGAATTAATGTACCTTCCAGTTATAAAACATATCTATAGTTAGTTTTCTGGAGGATAGAAGGATCTATCTTAGAGATGAAGGGGAGGATGTCCCTAGTGGAGTCGCCATTTTGTTTTGACAAGAAAACAAATGTGTTTGATTTGGGGAATTGATCTTATTCAAACATAACAAAAGAGTATTCAGAACAATCATCATATTTTATTAATATTGGGTTCATTTACATCCTCTATACATCCCTTGATTCTAAAATAAATCACATAAAAAAGAACAAATTATTTTTAGCAAAGCTTATTATTTGTCCAATCCTGAATTTGGCAGCCTTTCGGCGTATTTTTAGTCATCTCCCAATACTTAGGAGGAATTCTGAATAGATCATTTGATCTTTTCTTTTAGAGAAGTAATTTCTCCTACAAGCCGATCAGCTGACTATTTGCGCGGTCCGCGCAACCAATCTCGTAGTTGCGTGATCCGCGCAACTGAACATGGCTCTGCTCTCTCTACCTTTAGTTGCTCGTCTCGCGCAAATGATGACATGGCTCTGCTCTTCTTCTACCTTTAGTTATGCGACTGCCTTCCTTGTTGCGCGACCAGCGCAATCTGTAATTTTGGCTTCTTCAACCGCGCAACCTGTCTTTCTTTATTATTTGTTTCCTTTCCTCTTCATGATGATAATTTTTATGCTCCAACAGACCCTCCAGATCTAGGTTTGATTTCAGTAGTAACTCGTGAGGAAGGGCTAAAACCTACTCATTGATGGATGGCGACCTAGAATGGTGCCCAAAGGTAGCCTTGCGAGCCCTGCGAACTCTAGAGAGTTACCGTGGCCAACCCTGTGCGTAAAACCAAGAGTTCACCGCCAGGTGCCGGTGGGTAGCGTCAATGGGCCCCTGATGGACCTTGGCCGTGAGCTCAAGGCAGTGAAAAGCCCAAAAGCGAACTCTAGAGAGTTACAGTGGCCATCACATAAGACCCATAAATGCTCCACTACTCATGAGCTTAAACTGTGTGTGTGCGCACGCTCCACTACTCATGAGCTTACTGTGTGTGGCTGATTAAATTGAAACTTAGTACCGCCAATTTAAATACTCACATAGAGAATCCCGCACTAACAAAGCATAAAAGGTTTAGAAATTGTAAAGGATGGAAATTATTATATAAAGTACGAATATAATTTGATAAGGTTAGTATAAATGTCATCAACATGCAATGAGAAAATGCTATTATAAACATCTCAAAATGCTTTCATAAAAACATATGTGAAGCCAAATAAATTATGTCAAAAAAACATGAAAACAAAAATCACATGTTCAAAATTACATGTTTTAAAGATCTTCTGTAATCCCCACTACTTCCGAATATCTGCGCAGATCTTCTTTCAACTGTGCCTGAGCTACATCATGTCTAGATTTTTCTTCAAGAATAAGTTTAGCCTAATCAGGGACGCCAGCAAGTTTATTCTCCAGAGAAGCAATCATTCCTTTACTTTGAAGTTGCGCGGATTTTTCAATATTAATGGATTGAACATTCGCCTGTATCCTCTCTTCAACATCTTGAATAATTAATACTTTTTCATGATTCCTTCTCTCCAGTTGAGAGATTTCTTCCTTCAAGACTGCAATACGATCTTGGATAGTCTTATTTCCATCAATATGAATCTTTAATTGATCTTAAAGAATCATATGCTCTTGTTCGAGTTTAGAAATTGACGAAGCTGTCAGAGAGGCTTGTTTTGAGATGCAGCCAGCTGCTTCTTGTACTCTAAAAACTCAGGGGCAATGTAACATTCTCTACCGACGCCAGAGAAAATTACTGAATCACGAAACTTGAGGAGTGAATCACGCAAAGGAGATATGTTGATTCTAGCCATCTTGGCAGAGCTCTCCAAAATCTCAATAGCAACATCCAAATCCAACCATTGATCGGGATTTCTGAAGATATGAATTATTGCTAACAAGGAATGTTTCACCATAAGCATTTTATGAGTAGGGATTTTTGCAAAGGACGACAATTCAGAAGTAGTGGCCACAGAATCAGAACTGGCCGCACCACTGCAAGGATGAGTTCCTATAGTAAAAGAAGAAAGATATTCAAAATATTATTATGAAATATGTAGTCGTGAATGAAGATAATCAGTGCATATATATGTACCTGTCACCGGAATATGACCTACAGAGGCAGAAGCTCTCTGAGTCATGGAAAGACCAAGTTCCACCATATCAGCAAAAGATGGTGCTCTAGCTTCTGTGCTTGAATCTCTGGTAGCCGGAGTTGGCAAGTCTGTAGTTTCTGTTGGAAATATGATTTCACGAGCCACTACTCTCTGTACTACCAATGGAACCACAAGAGGGCTCGCTGAAGAGACAGTACCTATTTCTGCAACTTGAGCACCTAAAAAAGGAGACACAATGAAAGGGAGACATAATAATAAAATAATAAGTTGTTAAAATATAGATAGATATGCATGTGGAAATTAAATCTCCTTTACCTGGTGAATACCCATATTCGCCATAATCTAAAGGTTCCTCTTCATTTTCCTCAGCTGCAAGAGATTTAGCAGGATCATTCACACTGAGAAGAGTCTTAACGGTTGCAGGGGAAGATTCCATCTCGACCTCTTTCGCAGCTGTTTCCTCATCTCCATCAATGTCAACTTCACCTTCTTCAAAGTCATCATCTTTATCTTCACAGCTGTCGCTATCCTCGTTGTCTTCATATTGTGAAGATTCAGTAGTATCTGATGATGAAGCTGAACTCTCATCTTCTAAAATTTCTTCATCAACTTCTTCAATAACAACTTGCTTCCCTTTGTAAGAAACGGGTTGGCTGCTCTCCGGAACAGGCTCTTGGGTTGTAGGGGAAACGGATGCTTGACGGGTCCTTTCTGGAAGAATAGGGGAAGCGGATGCTTGGCGAGTCCTTTCTGGAAGAATAGGGGATGATGTTTGCAAACGCGTTTTTGATCTAGTCATTGGGGAAGATGGACTAGGACCAAGGGGTTGTGGAGGAGATAAGGAAGTACCAACAGCTGGTCCTTCTTGAGCCGCTACAGTCTCTGCAGGAATTGGAGAAGATGTACCTTCAGCATCGTTTGCGGCTTGATTTGAGAAATCCCGACGAATTTTCTCAAATTCTCTCAGAACTCCATGAGCGAACCAGCCATCCAAAGTGTTGATGGGCTTGATTTCACGGATAGGGTCTTCCAATGATATCTTCCTACAAATTTCTCCAGGATGAGACGCATGGCTCTTTTCTGGAACATAGCCGATTCCGCTCTCTAAATTTTTGCCCTTCAGCCTGGGCGGATGAAGAAAGATAGAAGAATCCACTGGCAAGCATTTAGTGACCAAGTATGATGGTGATCCCACCATCGCATCCAGCTATATGATGTACGGACTATGCGATTACAGCCTAGAATTATGAAAAGAGATCCGACGCAGCCATTCAGCAGTTGTTTCCATATCATGATCCAGTTAAGAGGACCAGTTCCATAACAGCGCATTTTTCTAGTAACCAACCCGTAGTCTTGAGGCACGGTTTGATCGTAACCAAATTGACGAGCAAAGCGACTGGGGTAGTAAGGTTCTCTCCAAAATTTTGTTCCTTCCCGAAGAGGTAAACTGCATGAGCGAATAAAAAAGAAGAAAGCTCTCTCTGTTGCAGTAAGCGTTTCTTGGTCCACCATATTTGTATCTTCAGTATAGCGATAAAGACGGAACTGAAAAAAGTTTATCTGGTCGTCATCTCGAATTTTATTGGCAACCCACTCATATGCTCTTTTTGCCATCGCTCTTTGCTGAATGAACCAGAGTGGAAGGTGAGAAGGATGAGTATATGCTTGCTCCGGAGCTTCAAAAGTCCAAGGAAAATAAACTCCAAGCCACCCCGTAATATAATGCCAAGAAGTATGTGCAGACGAAGCTCCAAGAGTAGGGTCTTTTACGTGGGTAGCTACTTCTCCAAGGGCCCTATAAATAGAGCATAATACTGGGGGAGCAATGGAGTATTTGTGGCCTTCCGCCAAAGAGCCAGCTACAGTGAAGACAGTGGGACGAATGGCATCTGCCCATTTAGAGCTAGACAATACGACCAAACTCAACCAATAGGCTAAGAAAGCTGCAAGTTCTCCGAAGGAGGTCTCCCTTCATTCGGCTCGAAGCTTTGTCAGTTCATTGGAATGACACTCACGAAATCTTCAAAGAAAAATAAAGAGAGAGGGTGAATATGCAGAAATTGCCAATATAAGAAGAAAGTTGATTATCAGACAGATAAATACCGGAGGCCTCTAAAAAAATGTGCCAGCCACTGCAAAGGGGGAATCTTGTGGAAACTGGAAAATTTACTCATCTCCTTGAATAGTTCAATAGTGGTTTCAGAGATCGAAGGTTTGCGATCAGGAGAGGATACGAAGGCTAGTTCCCTATTGGTTGGAATAAATTCATCGTAGAATTTACCTGTTATTGGGAGACCGGCTATGCGGTGAAGATCCCAAAGTGTTATGCTCATTTCACCATAGGGCAAGTGGAAGGAGTTGGTTGTAGGCGACCAGTATTCAAGGAAACCTTTCAGTACAGTAGGTTCCCTACAGAAGTACTTAGAAGTCACTTCTATAGCATCATAAAGACCAACTTTTGCAAGTGTACTTGTATGCTTCAGTAAAATAGCTTCCACCCAATCAGAGTAATAGCGTCGAGCAGTTAACAGACCTTTGATGCGAAATTCTGCTTGTCCCCAGAGTGGTTCCCGATCTCGGAAACGTTGCCGGACTGTCTCATAGAAATGTGAAGGAAAGAGGTCGTGAGGGCTAAGAAAAGGAGTCAAGAAGATCATGGGATGAATTTCTCCTATCCTTTGTCACGGCTTCTGCGTTTGAATGGCTCCTTCAAGGATCCTGGGTTCTCTAATGGCCCATGATTCAGTATACATTAACCTTTCGCCATGAACACAATCCTTGGGTTCACAGTCAAGCATGGACTAATGGCGATAAACATTGATGGGAATTATTGTCATGCCTTCCGCATGAGGGTTGTCAAACTTCATGACGCCTTCGACAATCCGTATCGAATCCCATGAATTTTGAAGTCTCTTCTTCTTATGTTCCTTGATCTTCTCTGCAAATTCTTTCACCTTATTGCGGCGAGTTTTCTTCGGACGAGAGGCAGGGGGAGTGTCTTCACGAAGGGGCAGTCTTTCACTATCAGTACGAATGTGAGCTGTAGTCTTTAACCATTCGTCCCAATCATATTCCCTATCGTGCTTCGGGGGACATTTGATATCTCCCAAAGATATACATCTATGGATGGGGGATGGCAAAGATCTGATGCGATCAAAAAAGTCAAAAGTGGGAAGAACAGGCTCTTTAAAATAAGGAGTTCTGGCGGTAGTCTTTGTTCGCTTGGCAGGTGGTTGATCAGAAGAAGGAGTCACAGGACGGGCTGTTTGTTTTATACGGGCCATAATGACGAGTGAAGAAAAGGGGAGAATAGAAGAAGGATGAAAAATGGCTAAGTGTTGGAAGGAACAAAAGAAAGAGAAAGTCGACTAAGTGCAGGACACTTTGCGCGGGTCCGCACAAAGTGTATGCGCTGCGCGAAATGAACTAAACTTTGAAGAAATTCGCGCAAAGCTGTAAAGTTTGCGCGGGTTCGCGAAAAGTGGTTTGCGCGGAAGAGAATCGCAGGAACAAAGTTTCGCCAAAGCAGAAAGGGTTCGTACAAATGACTAAGCTGTTGGACTATTTATAGGATTCGTGGTCGAGCACGGTACTCGACCGAGCTTTGTACGGGGTCGCGCAAACCCTAGAAAATGAATGGCTCGATCCTTTTCTTTGATTTTTCTGAAAAAACAAAGAACGGATCAAGGGGGCATCTGTTGAGGCATAAAAATAAGCAAAGAACTGAAGAAAGGAAAGATCAAGAAAATCAGTTTGAAGATCAACGAAATCAGTTTACAAATGACTTTGCGCGGGTCCGCGCAAAGTGAATTGATTGCGCTGGACCGCGCAAAGTAAATGGGTTGCACGGGTTGATCAGTGAAGACAAGTTGCGCGGGAATTATAGGTTGCGCGAGACCGCGCAAAGCGTGTCGTTTGCGCGAGTCCGCGCAAAGTGTTTTGCGCAGTATAAAAATGGCTGGATGTTATTTTGTCCCACATCGACCAGAACAGGATTTACACCAGTAAAGATGTTTATAAATACCCCGTTCTTTCTCTCAAAAGGGGTTAGAAGATTTCAGAGTGGAAGAAAGACGAAGAAGAAGACAGAAGGTACAAATGAGCACTGGGCTTAGATAGTTTGCGTGGACTCTCGCAAAGGAGCATTGGGCTCCCATAGTTTGCGCGGACTGGCGCAAAGGAGCATTGGACTCCTGTAGTTTGCGCGGATTCGCGCAAAGGAGTATTGGGCTCCTGTAGTTTGCGCGGACCCACGCAAAGCATACAGTTTGCGCGGACTCGCGCAAACCGACTACTGGACAGTCTATAACAGCAATGGGCTGATATGCTGCAGGAATGGCTAAAGTCTTCAAATCTTCAAGTTCTTTTTGTTCAGGAGGAAGGGAAGAATCATCGACGAAAAGGCGTATTCCTCCTAAGTTTCAGGAGATGACCAGAATAGCACTGAAATGCTGCCGAAATCTCTATTCTCTTGAAGATTAATTAGTTGACTTGTCTATTCCTCCTAAGTCATAGGAGATGATTAAAATCAGCGCTGTTATGCTGTCAAAATTTATATTCTATGTTATAATTGTAACTTGCAATGAATTCTTTGTAAACTATTTTAGAATCAAGGGATCCTTGAGGATGTAAATGAATTCAGAATCAATAAATTGTGATGATTATTTCTGTAACTATTTCATTGTTATGTTTGAAGAAGATAATTCCCAAATCAAATACTTTTGTTTTCTTATCGAAACAGGCGCTAGTGAGTCCGAACGCAATACCTGTCTCCATAGAGTTCAAACATATTTTGACTTGTTCCTTTTCTTCCGGCAATTGCCTACACGATGCCCCCAGTATCTTCCATCTGTCTATGAATTTTTCAACTGGTTCTCCTTCTCGCTGTCGTACTGAAGCTAATTCTGTGATGCTAACATCGCGTTCTGACGAGAAGAAGTTTGACATGAAAGCATCTTGCATTTCTTCCCATGTGCGTATAGATCCTGGTGCCAAATTTGAATACCACCTGAAAGCTTTACTTGTCAACAATGATCCAAATAAGCGTAAACAGTATTGAGGTATCGTGGAGAAATTTCCCGTGCTGGTGATGAAATGCATCAGGTGTTCTTCTGGTGATCCTTCCCCATTAAATTTCTGAAAATCTGGATGCTTAAAATTGGCTGGAAACGGAACATCCTCTACTTCTCTCGGGTAGGGTGTTCGGTATCTGAAACGGCCGGACTTGTCTTATATCACTGTGACGACTGGAATCATCTAGTGTTATAGCGGACATGAGCCTTCAGGTTGGTTCTCTTCCATTTGTTGCTCCCATCTTGGGTGGAGCCACTATCTGGGCTTCTCTTATGTGCCATTTCTCTGAGGTTCCGGCATTCATCCATCACTCTTTGTGCCTCTGCCATTTGATCACACGTTCTTCAGTAGATGGTCTATTTCCTTGACCCGTCTCTGCCATATATACTGCGGCCTCTTGACTGTTTGTCGAAGCTTGTAAAACGAGAGTATGACGTAACAGGACTTATAAAGACTTGGAGTCTCGTTTGACTCTTGTGTACTGCCTGTGCTTTTAACCGATCGAGGTGATACAGTTATGGGCGAGCTTGTTTGAAGTGACACAGGCATCGGTGATCCTATCATCAGTGCTTTGCCTTTCTGCGATTCTGTCCATTTGGTCCTTGGAGCGACCAAAGCTGGAAAATCGTGCAACGAGAACCGCGAAGCAGCTTGTTCAGGATAAATCGCCGGAGGAGCGAGCTCGGGTTTTCTTCTAGCTATACTACGCGTGATCGGTCCCTCAGCTCTTGGTACAAGTAATTTCGCCTTGCGGTTCTTTAAGGTCTTTGCTTTTGTCTTCTTAGACAAGACCAAAGTCCAGTTCTCATTACTTTCTTGTGGTTGGGGTGAGACGGAAATAACTCCCACTGTTACTTGAGTCACTTTGTGCCTGCTTGTAGTGCTTGCTTTCGTATGCTCAGGAGTTTGGCTCGGCGCATATTCAATTACAAATCCAGTAGCGGTGAATCGGAAGTTCACTTTTCTCACAACGTTAGCCATTAGCAATGTTATGTGATTGAACTTGGGTACCTTCAATAACAAAACATTCATGAAATTAGTATGTGAAAGACTAAGTAAACTATCTTAGAGATGAAGGGGAGGATGTTCCCACTGAGAGTCGCCATTTTGGCGTCTACCAGACACCAAAAACAGTAATGAGAGTCTTGTAACTTTTCAATGTTAGTGTTAAATAAGATATAATTCCCCAGTGGAGTCGCCATTTTGTTTCGACAAGAAAACAAAAGTATTTGATTTGGGAATTATCTTATTCAAACATAACAATGAAATAGTTACAGAAAACAATCATCACACTTTATTGATTCTGAATTCATTTACATCCTCAGGTATCCCTTGATTCTAAAATAGTTTACAAAGAATTCATTGCAAGTTACAATTATAACGGTTAAATATAAATTTCGACAGCATAACAGCGCTGATTTCAATTATCTCCTATGACTTAGGAGGAATAGACAAGTCAACTAATTAATCTTCAAGAGAATAGAGATTTCGGCAGCATTTCAGTGCTATTCCGGTCATCTCCTGAAACTTAGGAGGAATACGCCTTTTTGTCGATGATTCTTCTCTTCCTCCTGAATAAGAAAAACTTGAAGATTTGAAGACTCTAGCCATTCCTGCAGCATATCAGCCCATTGCTGTTATAGACTGTCCAGCAATCGGTTTGCGCGAGTCCGCGCAAACTACATGCTTTGCGCGGGTCCGCGCAAACCACAGGAGCCCAATGCTCCTTTGCGCGAGTCCGCGCAAACTACAGGAGCCCAATGCTCCTTTGCGCAAGTCCGCGCAAACTATCTGAGCCCAATGCTCATTTGCACCTTCTGTCTTCTTCTTCGTCTTTCTTTCACTCTGAAATCTTTCAACCCCTTTTGAGAGGAAGAACGGGGTATTTATGGACATCTTTGCTGGTGTAAATCTCTATTCTGATCGATGTGGGACAAAATAACATCTAGCTATTTTTATACCTCTGCAAAACACTTGACGCGGTCTCGCGTAATCTATCATTCCCGCGCAACCTGTTCTTCACTGATCAACCCGCGCAACCCATTTACTTTGCACGGTCCAGCGCAATCTATTCACTTTGCGCGGACCCGTGCAAAGTCATCTTTAAACTGATTTCTTTGATCTTCAAACTGATTTTCTTGATCTTTCCTTTCTTCAATTCTTTGCTTATTTTTATGCTTTAACACTCCTGAATAGTGAGGGTTCTTAGATTGTATACTCTATAAGCACGACTATTCATGGCATACCCTAGAAAGATACCTTCATCACTTTTAGACTCAAATTTCCCTAGGTGATCTCTGTCTCTCAAGATATAACATTTACTACAAAAAACCCAAAAATATTTCACACTAGGTAGTTTCCCATACCATAGTTTGTATGGAGTTTTGTTTAGACCTGCCCTGAGATATACTCTATTTATGATGTAGCAGGCAGTATTGACAGCTTTTGCCCAAAAACTTTTTACCATGTCTTTCCCAATTAGCATCACTGACCCCATTTCCTGCAATACTCGATTTTTCCTTTCAACGACTCCATTTTGTTGTGGGGTTTTTGGGGCTGAGAATTCATGACAAATTCCTTCCTCATTGCAATATTTTTCAAATATTTCATTTTCAAATTCCCCACCATGATCACTTCTAATGCGATCGATGCCATATCCTTTTTTATTTTGGAGTCACTTTGCCATGATCACAAATTCCTCAAAGGCATCCGATTTCTCTCGAAAAAATGTGACCCAAGTAAATCTGGTGTAGTCATTTACTATCACCAGGAAGTATCTTTTCTTGTCATGGCTTTCCACTTTGGTTGGGCCAACCAGATCCATATGTAGCAGATCCAAAGGTTTTGTTGTTGTTATGGTGGTTGTCTTTTTGTGTCCGACTTTTATCTGTTTTCCTTTTAGACATTCTCCATAAATAACTTTTTCTTCTTTTCTAATCTTGGGAAGTCCTCTAACCAAAATTTTTAAACTGATCTTAGCTAAATTTCGGTAGTGAACATGTCCCAACCTTTGGTGCCATAATTTGGATTCATTCTTTACAGCCATATTACACATTGTGGATAGCACACTCTCACTTGTACTTTCAATGACATAACAGTTATCACTAGTGCGTAAACCTTTTATGAGAGATTTTCCTGTTTGATCTAGAATTCTACATACATTTTTTGAGAAAGTGACCAGATGTTCTTTGTCACAGATTTGGGAGATACTTAGGAGATTATGTCTCAGACCTTCTACATAGAGGACGTGTTTGATTTTTGGAAGGCCTGGTACAACTATCGTTCCATGTCCAACAATTTTAGCTGAGCTATCATCTCCAAATGTGACTGATCCTGCATCAAAGTTTGAGTACTCACAAAAGTGAGTTTGATCACCAGTCATGTGTCTGGAGCATCCACTATCAAGGTACCATTTTGAACTATTGCCGACTTTTAGAGCAGTATGAATTACAAGGCAATTATTCTGGTTTGTCAAACCCTCTTGGACACTTTTGATCATGATTCCAACTTCTGTCAAGATCACTCACTAGGTGGTGAAGCCCTTAAGAGAGACCCGCTCTGATACCAATTGAAATTGCGGTGAAGACCGCTTTAGTAGAAGTAGGAATATGCCAATATGTCCTAGAGGGGGGTGAATAGGACTTTTTAATAATTTTATAATAATTTAAAATCCTATCACTCAAATCTTAACAACAAGCATATATTAGGATTACTCAAGAGTAATTCTACTAGCTTCCAAGCCCGGTAGAGGATCCAATCACAAACTATTTGAGAGATGAACAATATGTAAACTAGTTTATGATGGATATGACTGTGCATGTGTGTGAAGTGTGATCTCGGATAATCAAATATGAAAGTATTTAAGGAAATCACATAAACAAATGAAAGACAATAACAATTTCAAACACAGTCATTTTTATAGTGGTTCGACTACTTGTCTATTCCACTCCCGGTAACCACACTCAACCCTTGAGTGTACCGAATTTCAATAAGTAGGTTTCACATGGTTCATCCCAAACCCAAGGTTTTAAATCAGGTTCACCTTTAACCTTTACAACCTACACCTTGGCTGACTGTTTATGCTCTCACGAGCAAGGGTCAACACAAAGCACCCACATTTAGGTATACTGGCCAAGGATCTTCCACAAGACCCTAACTGTTTATGCTCTCATGAGCAATGGTCAACACAACGCACTCACTTTTAGGCACACTGGCCAAGGATCTTCCACAAAACCCTAATTGTTTATGCTCTCCATAGAGTAAGGGTCAACACAAACGCACCCACTACGTACACTCCCGCCAGAGGCCTCCTAGAGGACTTGTAAGGGGTGAGAAACACCTTAGACCCAATCCTACAAAGGAAATATCACAAGGGTCCTCTGGACTCTAATAACTTACAGATAAGCAAATGAGTCCCTTTTAGTGCATTGTTGAAGATCTCCTCCTTTGATGAAGAACTTCAACTTCCTTGATCCGCAACTCAGAAGATGTACCAATGCATGGTGATGGGTTGGGTCAAGGTTATGATGAAATCCTACTCTCAAATATTTTCCTATAAGGATATAGAGTGATTCCAATCATCTATGCATTCAAGGCATCCCAGCTTAATGATTTGCTATTAAGGTGGTAGCTGAAGGATCCTTGAATGTAGAAATTCATTCCCCAATCCACTCTATTGAATAACAATGATGAGGGTGGATTGGAGGATGAACTCCCATGAGAGAAAGGGCTTTGGTATATGATCTAAGGTTAGACACTCAAAAGCACTCTGTTCTTTCTCTACCAGCAACAATAGACAAGTCCTCTTTATATAGGCAAAAGGTTTCAACGGATATAAAACGGTCACATTTATGACAGAGTTCGATATCATTGAGTAGGGTCGATATCATCGAGCGTATACTCTCAATTGCATCGACTGGCCGCTCGATGACACAAACTCAATGTCATACGCTTTTGAAACTTTTTATCAACTGGTCGAGGGAATCGAGACAGGTGTCGATATCATCGGATTTCGAACTCCGATAGAATCGATACGAGGTTCGATTCCTCGACATTTGAAAATAAGAGAGACTTGCTATGAAATATTTCAGGTTCAAAGGAATGATCGAGGGACCTTCAATATCATCAGAATTTGAATGTCGATGATATCGATAGCCGTGTCGATGCATCGGTAAATTCAACGGATTTTCTATTAAGCTTGCTGGACAATTTATGTCCTTGTTCGATGCAATCGATACTCTATCAATATCATCGATATTTGAATATCGATTCTCTCGAGGGACCCTCGATCAAAGATAAATTATCCTAAAATATTTACTGGATATTTGAGAGTCCAAGACCGATATCATCGAAGGCCTTCCGATATCATTAAGATTTGAATTCCGATGATATCGAGGATGACCTCGATATATCGACAATCTAATGATTTTTATTAGTAAAAATAGGGACTCATTTTCTCTGCTATTGATTGTATCGAGTCAACTTCGATAGACTCGAGATTTGAATATCGATGATATCGATAGGTATATTGATACATCGATAATTCCATCTAAATGAGTATGTGGTTGCTGGACATATTTTGTCCTCATTTCGATGATATCGTTTAGTCATCGAGGACATCGACAGCACATGTCGATAATATCGATCAATATATCGATAAAATCGACAAAGTTAAAAAACTTAGAGATTTTCTGAATTTTGAAAAAAATTTCTAACTCAAAAACCCCATGTTATTCTAATAAATTTTAAGGGTTTTATTCACCTAGTGTTTTGGGACATGGGATGTGAGGCTTAGATTTACCCGTGGAGTTCGGGCGCACATCTAGTTGAGGCAGACGGTTGATTGATCTTCCTATGGAGCTTCTCTATCTAACCAACTCAACACTCACGCTAATTGGCAAACCAGGGTACTTTCAAAAGCTTGCTGGATAGATTTGTGTCCCAATCCGATATCATCGAAGGTCTATCGATATCATCGAGATTTGAATTCTGAGAATATCGAGGAGTCCTTCGATATATCGAGAATCACATGATTTACCTTAGTAGCATTTTGGACAGAACTGACCTGATGTCGATTTTATCGAGTCGACTCGATGGACTCGAGATTCAAAATTCGATGATATCGAACAGTCTATCGATTCATCGATAATTCAGTCCAAAGATCTTTGTGGTTGCTAGACATCTTAAGTCCTCATTTTGATAATATCAAGTGAGTTTCGAGGACATCGATAACAGGGTTCGATTTCATCAAGCCCTGTATCGATAAATCGACAAGGGTGAAAAACTTTAAAGAATTTCCTCATTTTTAAAAAAAGTTTTTTAACCAAAAACCCTAGGATGTTCTATTTAATTATAAGGTTTTAATTACCTAGTGTTTTGGGACATGGGATGTGAGGCTAAGATTTACTTGTGACGAGTTCGGGCACACATCTTGTTGAGGCAGATGCTTGATCAATCTTTCTATGGGGCTCCTTTGTCTTGTTGACTCAATGCTCACGCTAATTGGCAAACTAGGGCACTTTCATGGAGTAGAAGGATCCATCTTATTAAGAGGGGCTTAACATCGTTCTTAGAAAGAAGATATTTTAATGCTGCACGATCAGTGTAGATGATGATCTTGGATCGATCAAGTAAGACTTAAATTTGCCCAAAGCGAACACTATGGCTCAAGTTACTTTTATGTAGTAGAATAGTTCACTTGGGTAGAATTTAGAGTTTTACTTGCATAGTGAATCACATAGAGCTTCTTTTCTTTTCTCTAGCCTAACACCACCCCAATAGTATAGTCAGACGCATCGCACATAATTTCAGAAGGGATGCTCCAATCGGGTGGCTGCATGATAAGTGTGGTAGTCAACATAGCCTTGAGCTTAGTGAAAGCTTCTTGACATTGCTCAGTCCACTCGTATGGTGCATCCTTTTGAAGTAGATTACATAAAGGACGAGAGAGATGACTAAAGTCCTTTATGAATCTCCTATAGAATTTGGCGTGTCCTAAGAAGGATTGCACGTCACGTATACTCTTGGCTGGAGGTAAGTTAGAGATAAGATCAATTTTCGCCTTGTCTACCTCAATTCCCTTAGACGAAATTATATGTCCGAGCATAATTCCCTTAGGAACCATAAAATGGCACTTCTCCCAATTCAGAACCAAATTCTTTTTCTCGCATCGCTTCAACACACATTTAAGATTTTCTAAAAACTCACTGAAGGATGGACCAAAGATAGAGAAGTCATCCATGAAGACCTCTAAATATTGCCCTGCCATATGAGAAAAAATACTCAACATGCTTCGCTAAAAAGTGGCAGGGACATTACATAGTCCGAATGGCATCCTTTGGTAAGAAAAGGTGCCAAAGGGACATGTGAATGCTGTCTTTTCTTGATCTTCAAGGGCTATCTCTATCTGATTAGCTCGAATATCTATCAAGGAAGCAATAGTAAGAGTGACCGACTAGCCTTTCCAAAATTTAATCAATGAAGGGTAAAGGAAAGTGGTTTTTTCTTGTGACGGTATTCAACTTCCTGTAGTCAATGCACATTTTCCAACTAGTAGTAACTCTAGTTGGCATGAGTTTATTGTCGACATTGGCTACGATGGTGATTCCGGACTTCTTAGGAACTACCTGAGTTGGACTCACCCATTGACTGTTGGATATAGGGTATACGATACTACATCGAACAACTTAATTACCTCAACCTTAACCACTTTTTTCATATTTGGATTGAGTCGACGTTGTGGTTTTCAGGAGGTTTTCGCATTATCCTCAAGATGGATGCGGTGAGTACAAATCAATGGGTCAATTCCCTCGAGGTCCGCAATTGACCATCCAAGAGTTCCTTTACGCTCAATAAGAGTGGAAATGAGCACATTCTCTTGTTCTTTCTCAAGGTGGGAAGAGATCACCACTGGATATGTCTCATCTTGACCTAAATAGACATATTTAAGATCAGCAGGCAAAGGTTTTAAGTTAAGCTTCGGTGCTTTGAGGTTAGACGATAGAGGCACTGCATCGGTTTGGGGCAGTTTTTCAAATTATGGCCTCCACCGGTTAACTTCAAGTACCAGCATAGCATCAAGCAAGGCATCCATCTCCCTAATCATGTCATCATTTAAATCAGGGGAGTGGGCCAAGCACGTCTCTAGAGTGTTAGAGTATAGAGTCAGGAGTGCTCTATCTTTCATGAAAGAATTGATCATGTTAATGTCGTGGGTATCGTCATCATCCTCTAGCTGCTCCAATGTCATATTTTTGAAAGATAAATTTATAATTTCATTCCTACAATTAATGATAGCATTTGATATATCAAGGAATGGGCGACCAAGAATAATGGGTATTTGACTGCTCACATCTATGATGGGTTGATTATTCAGGACAATAAAATCTACTGGATAGTAGAATTTATCAAATTGGACCAACACATCCTCAATCATCCCTCTCGGTACATGAATTGAGCGATCAACAAGTTTTAATGTGGTCTGGGCGGGTTTTAATTCACCTAGACCCAATTGTTCGTAAACTGAGTAAGAGATTAGATTTACACTCACCCCCAAGTTAAGAAGTGCATGCTCAATCCGGTGGTTCTCAATTACACAAGTGATGGTTAGGCTACCGGGATCTTTGTATTTTTGTGGCACATCTTGCTTGAGGTTGACACTCACTTTTTTTGTCAAAAAGATTTTCTTTGGTATGTTTTGCCATCTTTTGGTCGTACATAAATCTTTCAGAAATTTAGCATATGAAGGGATTTGTTTAACAACATCCAGTAGAGGGATCTTGACCTTCACTTGCTTACGCACCTTTAGAATATCCTGAGAGTTAGAGAAAGGTTTTGGTGCAATCAACCGTTGAGGGAATGACGCAATCGGCTTACTTTGAGGTTTCGGTTCTAACCCATGTGGAGCATTACTTGGTCTATCATTTTTATTTATTTTCAGGTCCTTAGGCTTTTTAACCCTCACCGTTGTAAATTTGTCTTTTTCCCACTCCTAAGAGTGGTGATAGACTTAGCCTGCTCCATTTGTTTTGAAGAGCTTGGGTCATTGATTTCATATTGCTGTTTTGGGTTGGGGATAGGTTGAGCCGGAAGGATCTGTAAATGCTATTGTGTAAATCTAGCACTCGTAGTGTTTTCAAATTTTGTTGTGCCAAACCATTTAGTATTTGTATCATACTTTGAGTTGAAGTGATCAGGCTCGTACATTTTAAAGTTCTCTAGATCTTCATCGAACTTGCCTACATATTCAAGTTGAAGTGAAGAGTGTTGAAGTTCCTACATCTTCAAGTTGAAGTGAAGAGTGTTGAAGTTCATGGTTTCAAGCTAAAATTCAAGAATTCAAGTTCAAGTTTGAAGTTCAACTACTGTAAGCTAAAGACTCAAGTGTAACTCAAGCTTCAAGTATCACAAGATATCAAGATTCAGAAGCGAATGATGTTTCATTTCTTCTTACTCACAAACAGGTTTGGATGACCATAGATTGACATTAGGTTGTGTCATATTCATTGCATATTTTACGTGGGTCATTTCATATGTTTATAGGTCATTTTCTCGACTAGTCTTAGTCCTTGTTTGACTAGTCCAAGTACTGGCTCGACCGGTCTAAGAGTTTTCACAACCAATCTAAGGTTTGTTGTAAATTTTTGAAATTTTTTGTTGGACTCTCGACTAGTCGTGGAGACTGCTCGACCAGTCGAGTGAACAGTACTCGACCGGTCGTGTAGGCTCAACTCAAAGTCCAGCAAGCTTTTCTGGTCCCACTCGACCAGTCGAGTTCATTGCTCAACCAGTCGAGCAGGCCACTCGACCAATCGAGTAACGACTTTTATCTTATTGTGCCAGAAAATTTAAAATTTTGTTGGTCCTTCGACCAGTCGAATCGACCCTTAGACTAGTCGAGCTTAGAGCAGTCGAGTGAATAGTATTTCACTTATAAATAGAGCACAAATTTCAGAGTTTTTTCATTCACTGAAAGACAAATCAAGACACCACTCTAAGAGATAAGTTTGTGATATTATTAAGCTCTTGTGCTCATTTTAGATTCTCTTTAATTAGCTTTTGTAATTTGATTTTGAGATCTTTATTCCAATCTTACTTTAAGAAGGGATTTGTGTTTTCCCCTTTCTTGAGATTAAAATCAAATCAAGCTAGCCCAAGTTGATTTAATTAAAAATCATTTAGAACTAGAACCTTTTCATCTGTGAGACTGGACATTGAACATCTTCGTCAACATTGGATTGGTTCTACCGGGCTTCTTGAAAGGAGAATTTCCAGATAAGTATCATTTACAATTCTGTATCTTTTTGGTTTTTGAGGTTGTGCTAGAAAAATCTCTTTTTGGTTTTGTTTGAGGTGATCCAGAAAATTTCAGAGTGTAGGGCTTTTGTGATTGTGTAAGCCCAATCAAAGACACAATTGTGAAGGTTTAAAGGTGAACCTTGGAAAACTTTTTCATAGTGAACGTTAATATCCCGAGGGAGTGGATATTAGGAGTGGAGTAGTTGTGTGGCTGTTTTCTAACAGTTGGTGTACACACAAGCGAACCACTATAATTCCTGGAGTTGTGGTGGATGATTGAATGTGTGTATGTGTGTGAATGTTGTAATTTATTTTTAAGCATTTGTGGTGAATGATGTAATTTATTTTATACACTTGTGGGAATGTTGTAATAACTCAGTTTATTTCCTTTGCTATTTCCTTTGCCTCTTTATTGGTTTGGGTTTTTGATACTTACAAATGTTCTAGTAAAGTTATCCTGCCATAAGCCTTTGGTTTTTGGTGTTAAGTTGTCCTTAGAACTAAGTTTGTATCAACCTCTCAAGACTAGTACATTTGAGGTTGCTATTTACTTGTGCTTCTTTATAATTTGTTTGTGTTATCTTTTTTTCAATTTTGCATTTATTTTTTAATTTAGCATAGTCCTATTCACCCCCCCCCCCCCCCCTCTAGGACATTTAGCTCAGCCTTTTTAAGTGGTATCAGAGCCTGATGGCTGTTTCGAACAAGAAACAAATGCATTGGATTTGGGGAAATTATCTTATTCGAACGTAATAAAGAGAATAAATATAGAACAATCATCATATTATTAATAATGATTTATTTCACATCCCTTAATATCCCTTGATTCTAAGATAGATCATTTGAAATACATAAATTGAAATTAATCAAATCCAAATGTCGAATCTCAAATTCGACAGCAATTCGACAGTTGCTTCAGTCATCTCCTTAGGATTAATGTTGTGTTGATTAACTTCTCTCCTTTTGAGCTTGTCCTTTATGTAAAGGAGAGCTTGGAGTAGTGAAGATCGAACTGGATGATTTCAGCAGCATCTTGACTCCTTTTATGACTGGCCACATAGTGACCTGGTTGCGTGACCCACGCAACCAGCTTGTTGGTTGCGTGACCCGCGTAATTGATCCGTTAGTTGCACGACCCGTGCAACCACCCTTCTCTTCTCACCTTCAGTCTACCTTCAGAGCTCTGCTCCTCTTCCAAAATTCTTCTTTTGTCCCAAATGAGAGGGGGAGTGGGGTATTTATAGGCCTCCACAAGTGCTAACCCTCGATCTTTGTGCCATGGGGCCCACTTTGCATTAGATCTGACTGTTTATCAAAATTGTTATCTACTCTCGATTGCACAACCCGCACAACAGTGAAATTGGCGCGCGATCCGTGCAACGATATAAAAAGTTACGCGATCCGCGTAATGGATGAAATCCTTCGCGCAGTCCAAATAACATATTAGGTTAATTGCACGACCCTTGCAACGACTACCAGTTGCGTGACCCGCGCAACTGCTAAACAAAGCACTTTGATCTTCTTCTTTCTCATTTCTTCACTCATGTCTAGTTTCTGATCTTCAATCTTTCTTCATGATTTTTATGCTCTAATAGATGCCCCCTTGATCCGTTCTTTGTTCCCATAAATCAAGAATCAGGATCAATCTTCGCAATTTTCCAATCTTCCTGAAGACGTTGCGTGACCCGCGCAACGAGCGCCCGAGTACCGTACTCAGCCTCATCCCTATAAATAATTGGACTCAGTTTATTCTCTCACTTTGCATTTCCTGTAGCGAAGCTCTGTTTCACTGTTTTTTCCCCCGCACAACTGAAACTAGTTGCACGACTTGTGCAACGGAAATCCCGTTCGCGCAATTCATAAACCCATTGCACGAGTCCGCGCAACGAACTTTGGTTGCATGACCCGCTCAACCGATCCTTCGGCCATTTTTCCAGACTTAGCCAATTTCTAAACCTTAGTCCTACAGACTTTAATCATTTTCCCAAACCTTTGACTCTTTCTCGTCATGGCTCGCACAAAAAGAACCTTCATTCCCGACGATCCTCCCACTGAACATCCTTCTCATCAAGAATTGCCAAACCCTGAGCCTTCTCAAGCTGCGGCATCTCAAGTAACAGAATCTCCATCATCTCCAGTTCAACCCTCGCACAAGTGATTTAAAACAACCGCTACACGTTCTGCTTACATAAAAGAACCAGTACTCCCCACCTTCGACTTCACCCAACGCATTGAAACACTACCATCTCCCATCCACAGAGCCATCGCGATGGGCGATCTTGAAAGACCTCCAAAACACGGTCGTGAATATGACTAGGAAGAATGGCTGAAGACGACGACGCATCATCAGACGATCAGCTAAAAGCCACAGCCAGAGAAGATACTCCTCCCCCTTCTAGACTAAAGAAGAACAGTCGAAACTAGGCTCAGGAGTTTCAAGAGAAGATCAAAGAACACAATAGGAAGAAACTCCATAATTCTTGGGAATCAATCGCGCTATTCAAGGTGTCATAAAATTTGACAACCCTTACATGCAGGGCATTATAGTGATTCCAGTTAGTTCCATCGCCATCACTCCATGTTGATTTGTGAGCCTAAGGATCATCTGACCGCAAAAAGATTAGCTTATACAAAGTCTTGGTCGTTCAGGGAACCAAGTTTAGAAGGTATTCTGCAGCCGCCGAAACCAAGACAACAAATTGGTGGCATCCATTCTATGATCTTCCTTGTCCCTTCCTACGACCTTCACAGTCTGTATCCAACCTACTTTTATGAAACACTCCAGCAATGTTTCAGCAATTGTCGCTTCATCTGGAGTCCAGAGAAATTTAGAACAAGAGGTCTTCTGACTCCTCGTAATTATTATTCCGATTGGGCCACGACAGTTCTAGCGAAACACGCAAGGACTTTGTCAAAGATTAACATCTTCACCGCGATTGAAGCAACGTCAAATCCCTTTAACAAGAAATCTTCTATTTTGAAAGCTTTTCTCAACTACTAGTGCCCTTCTACCAATTCTTTCCACCTCCCTGAAGGCGAATGAGCATTATGCTATGGGACACAAGATCACCGGTTTGCCAATAACGGGAAAAATTCTTTGATGAATTCGTCCTCACTAATGAGGAACTTGCCTTAGTCTCTTTGCTTAATTGCATCCCCTCTATCTCAGAATCAACCACCGAACTTTTTAGGGAAATGTCCAAATTTTTGAACATCCACAAGATTCAGCCTATGCAATGGCTGACTCACTTCAGCAGAGCTCTTCGGTAATTTTCCTTCTTCTTCAATTAACGCCTCTATTGCACTTTGATACATAATATCGATTTCATTTTCTTATCTCTGTTTCTTCCAGGTTTAATGGAAACCATTCACGAGAGCTTGAACGTCTTTGGAAGGGTATGAAAGATCGAGCTGAGTATTCTGTTTATGGGGAGCTTGTAGCATTCATTGCTTATTGGCTAAGCATAGTGGTCTTCCCAAGCTCCAAGTCAGCAGATGTCATTCGCCCTTCATTATTTGTAGTAGCAGGTGCTATAGCTGAGGGAGTCAAATATTCTCTTGCTCCTCCCGCTCTATGCTCGATCTACAGAGGTTTTGGAGAGATTGCTTCTCATGTAAAAAGCCCCTCTGTCGGTTCTGCCTCGACTTATATGCCATGGCATTACTTTCTTGGCTGGCTTGGTGTCTATTTCCCATGGACTTTCAAAGTGCCGGAAAAGGCTTACGTCCATCCTTCTCAAGTCCCTCTCTATTTTTTTCAAAAGAGATCCATGGCAAAGAGATCCTACGACTGCGCAAAAGATGTCATCTCCTCTGATGCCAACATAAATTACTTCTATTTCAGTCTGCCTCGTTATAGTATAGACATAGAGAAATCAGACACAAAATCGCTCACTACAGGAGAAAGGGGAATCTTTCTGTCAATTAGATCATGCAGTCTCCCATCGAGGGAAGGGACAGAGTTCTGGTGAGAACCATACTATCCTAGCCATTTTGCCCGTCAATTCAGCTTTGATAAGGCAGTTCCAGAAGATTGTGGGCTTGTTACTTGAAAAAAGCGGAGCTACGGCACTGGCCCATTTAATTGGGCAATAGTTTGGAAGCAATTGTTAGGATGAGCCAATTCTTCCTTCATTATCCCGGGCTGCGATCGTACTCCTAGAACTTCATATAACCATATGAGATGGTGGGTGCACCAATCATACTTGGTAAGAAAAGGTCTGCCAGTGACTAAGCCCATATGGCTTCCACCTCCCAAGCTCAAGGGTCGCACCATTGAAGAAGGAGTCAATTTCATAGCAGAGACCAATCATGCCCCTTTTGCTGGTCATCATTGTGTCAAGATATCTGTGGATGAACCTATTCGTGAGAGGAAGCCCAACAACACTCTTGAAGGATGGATAGCCTATGGTGACATTCGTGAGTTTGAACAAATTCCTCTCCATTGTCCACTAAGAGAAGAAGTTACAGAAGATGCTTCCCTTCTGCCAGAGAATATCACCAATCCTCAAGATCAACCAACTTCTTCTACCCATCCTCAACAACAGCCGACTTCTTCTCTTACTCCCAGGACTGTCCATCCTCAACAACAACCGACTTCTTCTCCTGCCCCAAGGACTGTTCATCCTCAACAACAACCGACTTCTTCTCCAATGACAAGATCTCGAGCGCGCTCCCAAGCTTCTCCCCAAGAAGGGACCACTGCTACTGCTTCTCCGATTTTGACTACTGCAGATCCTCAACCAGAGAGCCACCAGTCTCTTCCTTCTAAAGGGAAACAAATTGTGGTTGAAGAGTCTAGTGAAGGAGATTCGGATGGTGAAAGCTTAACTTCTTCATCTGGACATACTATTTCCGATGAAAATGAGACAGAAGGAAAAAATCAAGATGATGATTATGAGGAGGGAGAAGTCGATATTGGTGGTGAAGACGATATAATTGCAGAAGATGTTCCTGCTGATGAAGGACATATCCTTCCAGCCTCTTAGGATGTTCCTGCAAAAGCTTCACCTATTGCAGGAGAAGAAGAAGATGAACCCCTAGACTATGGGGAATATGGTTATTCGCCATATAAGAAAATCTTACTATCTTTGTTTACTTTTGTTCTTTCCTCCTTTCCTGTCTTACATATTCTATTTCAGGTGATCATGTTGTAAATACGGAGGCAGATAATACTTCTCCCTTAGATTTACCTCTTGTTGCACCAACGGCTTCACCAAGATTCTCGATGCCTCCACGAGCGGTGGCACACGAAATTGCTTTTCTGATGGAATCAACTGATTTACCAACTCCCACCATTGTCAATTCGAGTATTGAAGCTAGGGCTCCATCTTTTGTTGAGATGGTATAACCTGATCCTTCTCTCGCTAGAGAGATGCAACTGCTCGTTGTTTCGATACCAGCAGAAGGTATATCCTTTTCCTCGTTTACACTTTCTATATTGCTTACACATACAGTTTACTATAACTTTATATTTCTTATTTCTTAATAGGGAACTTACCTCAGAGTGGTGCGGCAAGTTCTGGCTCTATTGGGACTTCATCAAATGTGTTGTCCTTTGAGAAGGTTTCTACGTACAAATTGGCACTGATCAGGAATTCCATATTAGCTATCATTGAGATGTTCAAAGACCCTGATCAATGGTCAGATCTGGTTGTTGCTTTAGATGTCATGGACAATGCTGCACAGATGGCTAAAGTCGATGTTTCTTCCATACGCGATACTCTTCTAAGATTCCATAATTCGATAACTGTTCTGTCCTCAGTTGAAACTGCGATTATCCCACCTGAAATATTGGAGTACAAGAAGCAGCTTGTGTAGTCAATGGAGAAAGTTTCTCAGATTACTCCCATTATCTCTCGCCACAATCAAGAACAACTATCTTTACGAGAGCAACTGAAGACTTTTGTTGATAACAAGATAGCTATTCAGGATCGTATTACTCTTTTAAAGCAAGAAATCGCTCAGTTGGAGAAGCAAAGTCTAGAGGAAGATCTGAACATTGAAAGAGTACAAGAAAAGATACAGTGTAGCCTTCATTCTGTGGACTCTGAAAGATTTGAATTGGCTAAGAATGAAGAACTAATTGCCACTTTGGAAGAAAAGCTAGCTGGTATCCCGGATCCTACCAGAATTATTTCGAATGCTAGACTGGAACATGCAGCTACTCAAGTTAATCTTCAAGAAAATTTGTAACAATACTTAGTAGCATTAGGCATGACAGGAGAACTATGAGATGTAACACTTTGATATTTTCTCTTTTTGCTACTATAAATGCTTTCAGAATTGCAAGTTATACAAATATCTCATGATATTCTTGATAATGATGCTCTTATCTTATTTATGTGATGTTTTGATTAATGCGTTACAATTGATGCATTATGCTTCTCTTCTTCTTCTTTTTTTTTTTTTTTTTTTTTAAAATATCCTCTTATGACTTGTTAGTAAGGGATTTCTTATATGATTCCTGTCTTAATTGGCGGTGCTAAGTTTTAATTTAGTCAGATAATCACACACAGTTTAAGCTCTTGAGTAGTGGAGCCCATGCAGTTTTTTAGACTCTCGAGTAGTGGAGTCGGGTCTCACGTGATGGTCTCTATAACTCTTAGGAGTTCACTGGACTTCTCACAGCCAGGTGAGTTCACAAACCGCGATCCATCAAAGGGGCCCAATGAAGCTATCGGGGCTGTGAACTCTGTTGGATTTACGCACAGGTTGGCCGCAATAACTCTCTAGAGTTCATGGGGCTCGCAGGCGACCTTTGGGGTACCAAATCTAGGGTCGTCAGTCCACGAATGAATAGGTTTAAGTCATTCCTCACGAGTTAATACTAAAATCAAGCCATAGATCTGGGGGGTCTTACGCATGGTTGGCCTATCTATGGACATGACCAAAGAGCTCACACTGCAGCCTACGTTTTCTTCGTCTGCAAAGTCAGACCCATTCACGGGAGCGCATTTTTCTGCGTTCCCCGTGATGCTATCGGAAAGCTATACAGACGACATTGGTCTCATGCATGACTGGCCATTGAGGACTTTTGACCTTTTAGGCTTTTAGTCGCTGGCTCCTTCCACTGCCCGCGTGGGTATGCATATGATGGTCTTCACGGGATTTTTAGGGCCACTGGCTTTTCACTGCTGCTCGAATGGCAAAAGTGATAGGCCTTAAGCGTAGTTGGCCATTTTAAGGCTTGGCTAGGCTGCCTTAAAAGATAATAGTAGTGGTCATCGTTGTTGCGAGGATGATAGACATCTCTGTCTAAGATTGATACATCACTACTTCTGTTAATATCTTCAACGATATTCATATGTGTTGTTCACAATGTATTAGCCTGGTGATGATATCAATTTCAACAAAATTTTGTAAAGCTCACTTGATGATGATAACGATGGTCACTTTCTTTTCGTAACACTTGTTGGTACATAGTCTTGATTTGCTCGCAAATTTCTTCTTTATCATTCATCTGACTGTACATAGCCGTAGTCTTGTTTATTCTTGCCCCCTTTTGATATAGAATCATTATTCTGATAATATTCTGGATCAGAATCAGTAGAATCTTCAGGGACAATATCTTTTGATGAAGCATGCATTAACCGGTATACTGATACCTTATCCATCTTGATCCACAACTTTGTATGCTCCATTGGAGTACACTTCTTTTATTATGTATGGCTCATCCCATTTAGGCTCGAATTTGCCCCCTGTTCGATGGGTGACCACTATAGGTCTTTTCAGCATCAGTACCATATCCCCTTTTTTGAAAGAGCAATATTTAACCCATTTATCAAAGGCGGCTGATATCCTTGCCTGATATGAATGCAATCTCTGTTGGGCTTCTAGGCATTTCTCATTAAGCAAATCGAGCTCCTTCAGTCTTATTTTTACATTTTCATCATCTGTAATGAACTGATGTACTACCACTCTGAGTGACGCTACTTGTATTTCAAATGGGATCACTGCTTCTACACCATAGACCAGCGAGTACGGTGTTGCTTTGTTGTTGTCCGGTGGGTAGTTCTGTATGCCCACAATGCTTCTTGTAACCTCTCATCCCAATCACGCTTGTTTCCTGTTACTGTTTTCTTCAATATCTTGACTATCGTTTTATTAAATGCCTCTGCTAATCCATTGGTCGGTGGATTGTAAGGTGTTGAAAACGAATGATGAATGCTGAATTTCTGACATAGCTTTTCCATGCCTCTGTTTTTGAAGGGAGTGTTGTAAGTGCTATGGTTTATAGCTCTTATGATTGTCAAATTTTGTAGCGCCAAAACCTCTTGGAATCTGTGTATTATCCAGCTCATCTACATAATGAAGATTGTGCATCTCTTAAGGACAATGGTCTTTAGTTCAAGAACTTCAAAGGCAATCATAAGGACAATGCCTCTTGGAATCTGTGTATTATCCAGCTCATCTACATAATGAAGATTGTGCATCTCTTAAGGACAATGCCTCTGTTTTTGAAGGAGTGTTGTACTTGTGCGTGTTCAAGTACAACATCAAGTGTGAATTCAAACTTTTAAGCTTCAAGAGTTCAAGATTTTCAAAGCTTCGTCCAAGTCAAGACAAAGTTTATATACTTTGATCCTCAAGCTCAAGGTTCAATGAAAGTCGAATTCAAGCTTCAAAAGGTCTCAAGTTCAAGCTTCATTATGTGTCAAGATGTCGAGCTTCGTTAACTTCAAAGATTATCTATCAACCAAAGGAAAAGAAGTTTCAATATTCATACATCATGTATAAGGTATGAATGACCCTAGATTGACTATAGGGTAGGTCATTTTGAATACATAATTCAAATTGACTCATTTTATAAGCGAAAAGACTGTTTCTCGACTAGTCTTGGATTATGTTCGACTAGTCCTAGCACTGGCTCGACCAGTCTAAGAAATTCCTTGACCAGTCCTAAGTTTGTCACAAAATTTTGGAATTTTTTGTTAAGACTCGACTAGTCCTGGAGACTGCTCGACCGATCGTATGAACAGTGCTCGACCTGTGCTCGACCAATCCTGCAGCCTCGACTCAAAGTCCATCAACTAAAAATGGTTCCACACGACCAGTTGTGGACAGGTCTCGACCGGTCGTGGAGGTCACTTGACCGGTCGAGCAGGGCCTACGACTAGTCGTGAAACGGCTTTATCTTATCGCGCCCAAATTTCAAAAATCCGTTGGTCCTACAACTACTCGTGGAACGGCTTTATCTTATCGCGCCCAAACTTCAAAAATCCGTTAGTCCTACGACTAGTCATGCCCAGTCGAGAGTGCGATTTCTTCACTTATAAATAGAGCACGAATTTCAGAGTTTAATATGGAATTTAAGCTAAATCAATACGCCACTCTGAGAGATAAGTTAGTCATCTTTTTAAGCTATATTGTACTCATTTAATATTCTTTTAATTTAGCTTTGTTATATTTGATTTTGTATTCTATATTCCAATCATATTTGAAGAAGGGATTGAGTATTGCCCTTTTCTCGGAATCAAAATCAAATAGAGCTAGTCCAACTTGATTTAATTTAAAATCAATTTAGAACCTAAAACCATTTCATAAGTGAGTGTGGACATTGAACTTCTACTCCGATTTGGTTCTTCCGGGCTGCATCAAAAAGAGAATATTCAGGTATTTTATAGTTTTGTAAATTCCTTTGTTTTTGGTTTCATTGAGATTGTGCCAGAAAAATCTTTTTGTTTTGGTTTGTCTGAGGTGATCCAGAAAACTCAGAGTGTGGGGTTTTTGAATTGTGTAGGCCCACTTGAAAGACACAATTGTGAGGGTTTTAGGTGAACCTTGAAAAACCTATTTTTCATAGTGAACGCTAATATCCACTGTATGAGGATATTAGGAGTGGAGTAGTTGTGTGGTTGTTTTTCTAAACAGTTTGTGTACACACAAGCGAACCACTATAATTCCTGGTCTTGTGGATTGATTGTTTATTTCTTATTGTGGATGTTTGTAATTTCCCTTTTTGCATTTGTGGAGAATGTTGTAATTTCTTTTATGCAAGTGTGGGAATGTTGTAAAAGCTTAGATTTCTTTTCTTGCTATTCCTCTGTATCAGTTTGAGTTTTTGATACACAGACCTTTCTAGGAATCAGGTTGTCCTACCATAAACCTTTGGTTTTTTATGTAAGGTTGTCCGTAGAACAACATTTGTATCAATCTCTCAATACTCGTACATTTGAGGCTGTATTTAATTTCAGCATTGTGATATTGTTTATGTGTTATCTTTATTTAATTTGTTTAAATTCCGCTGTTAATTTTTAATTTAGCATAGTCCTATTCCCCCCCCCCCCCCCAGGACTTAATAGCTCGGCCTTTTCAAGTGGTATCAGAGCTAAATAGCTTGTTTTAATTGTTATTTCTCTTGGATTAATTTCCTGAGCTAATCGATCTGAGCTTTGTAAGATGTCAAATTTTGATAGCCTTTTAGTCACTAGGCCTCCACCATTTGATGGCTCCAATTATGCCTATTGGAAAGCCAGGATGAGAATTTTCTTAAAATCTATGGATGAGAGCGTGTGACAAGCCACAGTGACTGATTGGACCCCTCCTACCACTGAAGTAACTGGTATCGACGGATCCAAAACTATGAAGTCACACTTATTTCTCTTGGACCACTATTCAGAAAAGTGAGAGTAGGGCTAATGCAAAAGCACTAAATGCAATCGCTTGCGCACTATCACAGGATGAATTCAAAAGAATTACATCCTGTGATACTACAAAGCAAGCCTGAGATATTTTAGAAATGACACACGAGGGAACAATAATTGTCAAGAAATCTAAAGTCTAAATCCTCACAACTAAATTTGAGGAAATATGTATGGAGGAAAGTGAAACTTTCATGGACTTTTATACTAGATTGAATGACATTGTCAACTCTATGTGGGGTCTCGGTGATAAAATCCCAGAAAGTAAAGTCTGTGCAACGATACTACACTCACTACCTGAACGGTTTAATTCAAAGGTGACTGTGATACAGGAACTTCATGATACGAATAATATGAGGGTGAAAGAATTAGTTGGGTCATGTAACGTCTCGAAAAATCCCTACAAAGACCCAAGTACCACCTCAAGGAGAAATCACTAAGGGTCGAATTCTTTAGAAATTAGACAAAAATTAAGTACTAAACTGAATTAATCGGTAAATTAGCTTGAACTACTTTCTATACAAACTGCAAGACCCAAAACTATTAGAATCACTAACTTAACATTTCCTAAAAACCTAGAATCAGTCTCAAAATCCAGTTGCTCTCGGGAGCACATTGAAACCCCGTATCGGACCTGGACTGCGCGTCGAAAGTCCGATGAGTGTAAAATAATAAGGTTATGACCACCTTACTGGGCTTGACAACCATCGTGGGAATAGAGTCCAAATGATATCCAGAAACACGCAACTTGAGCCTGGAGCAAAGTGCGTGAGAAACGCAAATATCTTTAGAAAATGAACTAAGATTTAAGTGAATTGGACCGTTCGCTTGCAAGAAAAATTTGAGGTTTCAGACCATCAGATGCTGACCCAACTACACCCTTGGATGAGGAAAAATTCCCTACACCCATTGGTATACTTGTGGCCCTGATCGAGTGACGATGACCGTTGAACTGAAACGGGTCCTCCACGATTGATCCACTAATCCAATCGGATCAAAATCTTAACCTGGCATAGATCCATTGTCAGGAAACTTTCTTCAGACCGTATGTAAGCAATGGACCTCCAGATGAGCTCAGTTGGCCCGAAACAGCAGCCTTTTAGCTATAACCTAAGTATACCATGACTCTGGGGCCATTGACATCACTTCTGGGCCTATATAATACCCTAACCCACTCCTCTATCATTCCATACAATTTTCCTAACCCTAGGAGAGAGAAGAGAAAAAAGAGGAGAAAAGAGTGAGGAGAAGAGTGAGAGATCAGGAGATCGTTATTGGGATTCATTTCCACTGCTCTTCGTGTTGAATAACCACCCCACCATAGCTACACCGTCGATTCCAGATACGATTTGGGTAAGAAATCCTAAACCTAATCTTGATTTGGGAATCCAAATGGAAAAACTGGTGAAATAGCTAACCTATTTCAATGTTTAGGTAGCCGTTGTGCCGTAGACAAAGACGCGGTGTACGAACCGAGTTTGTAACAAGCGTACCGACGAAAGGTGCGGACTATAAACGTTTAGGTTATGGTTTTCAAGGCTTTCAATGTCAGCTAATGATTTATGTCTGACTTGATTGCTACCATATGATCTTAGTTACGATGTATTCGATAATTTATACATGTGTGTGAACTATGTGAATATATGATGCATTCCATGCGTTTGTTGAAATGTTTGAATGAATATGAAATTATGATTCGTGCTTGCCATGATTATTAATTGAGAATACATGATGTTGTATGTATGAAAATTCCTTTGTGAAAGGATTTGCCCTAATATACGTTATAACTGATTTACTTCATGTATGTTGAAACATGTAGTCTAAGTGTTTGATAAAATGTCTGAATGAGAAATTACTTGTTGAAATGTACTTAAAGAGGGTATTGAGATAGGATTCTCAATTACCTTATCTATAGTTACAGTTTCCTTTATGTAACCTATCTTGCTACTATGTGATTTATAGATAAAATGCCTATGTATGATAACATGTGCATTATGTGTTTGTTAAAATGCTCAAATGAGATTTATATATGAATTGGTTGTTAAATGATGTTTGACTACCACATATGAATGCCTATGGTATTTGAGTATGATTGGGACTATTACGTAGTCCAGGAAATCGGTAACAGTTTCCGATCGAGTGGCCGAATTAGTTTCGCCACAACGGATACGTTCGATGAATCCGAGTTGTACGAAGATTGTCGACAGTGGTTAGGCTACGTGGAGTGCTTATGCACTCCATGTCAATTAATTCAGCGTGCGCTCGTACCAATCGAACTTGTCAAATAACCCGATTGGCCTGTTGTATGTTTACTATGTATGGATGTTACTGCTTGAATCTAAGGTACCACTTACTAATGTAAAGCCCGTTTAACCTTGGTACCACGATCCGCTAAGACTCATGAGCCGAGCATGGTGGTATGTGACACCGTGGTAGAGTTGTCGGCTTACACTAGGGTGATGAGCCTCCCCATAGTGAACAATGAGCAACCCAAACTCGTGATCCGAATACGGTGGTATGGGACATCGTATTAGAGTTGTCGGCCTACGCTAAGGTGACGAGCCTTACCATAGTGACCTCAAGTATAAAATAGGCATACGCTAAGGTGACGAGCCTTCCGTAGCGACCTGAACTTGCCTATCCACTGCTTTTTAAATAAGGGGTGATGTTACCCTATAACTTACCTATCAAATGTGAATAACTAGGATTGACGACCCTAGATGGATCATCATTTGGGTAAATGATATAAAGGAGGTACCTTAGCTTCCTGAATCTACTGTATGAATAGGCCTAATCAAGAACTCAGTTAACACGTGCATGCACCGCACTACATGTGCTTTGGCGATGAAGAAACAGTGGGAGTAGCATGTGTGACCGTGAGATGGTGTCGCTGAGGGAGTGCAGGTGAGGGCATGCATCATTACCACGTATCATCCTTGCATTAACCAGAGTAGTTAGAAAATGCTTGTTGTATTGCTTTATCATTACTGCTTGACTGAATTGATAACATATTAACCTTTGCCTTATAGTACCACTGACTTGATCACTCACTCCCACGCTGGAACAGTGTTTTAAAACACCAACCAGACTCTGTTTTAGCTACAGATGATGCCGAGGCATATAAAGCGGAGCCAGACTTTTATGACGATGAGGAGGAGTTCTCCTATGTACAACTATCAAGCGGGTCTATGTAGACCATGTACTGATCGACTAGATTACAGGGATTATTGAATTAGTTGGACATTATACTTTGTCATTTTGTATATTTTGGAACAAACATGTATATATTTAGCCTGGTGACATGATCATACTCTAAGGCTTTATAACCACTATTACACTTTATATATCTATCACAGTCTTTGAAAAAGGCCTAGCTATATGTCCTAAAGAGGGGAGGGGGGGGGGGGGGGAATAGGACTATGCCAAATTAAAACTTTAACAGCGGAATTTAAATGAATAAAATAGCCTTGAAAGATAGAACTTTAAACAAATCATAGTACTGAAATGTAAAACAATCTTCAAATAATAAAATAGAGAGGTTGATACCAATGTTGTTCTAAGGACAACCTTGCACCATAAAAACCAAGGGTTTATGGCAAGACAACCTTACTAGAACAATTTGAATATCAAAAACTCAAACTGAAAGGAAATAAAGGAAATAGCAAGAAATTAAATTCTAAACTATTACAACATTCCCCACAATGCTTGAAATGTAAAAGATTACAACATTCACATCCACATATACATTC
The DNA here is from genome assembly GCA_021015155.1 of Magnolia officinalis. Lineage (NCBI taxonomy): Eukaryota > Viridiplantae > Streptophyta > Magnoliopsida > Magnoliales > Magnoliaceae > Magnolia > Magnolia officinalis. The sequence continues at coordinate 33,964,487 of JAJHSJ010000015.1, forward strand.
CACAGCTTTGAATGATAAAAGATATAGAAATTCAATAAACATTCAAACCACAAAACACAAAGAATTATAGTGGTTCACCTGTGTGTACACCAACTGTTAAACAACAGCCACACAGATTGCTACTCCACTCCTAATATCCTCACACAGGGGATATCAGCGTTCACTATGAAAATAGGTTTCACAGGTTCACCTAAAACCTTCACAATTGTGTCTTTCAAATGGGTTTACACAATTCAAAAACCCCACTTTCTAAGTTTTTTGGCTCTCCTCAGATAACCACAAGATTGAGATTTTTCTGGCTTAATCTTAAACAAAATCAAAATGAAGGAAATTCAATAAAGTAAAATACCTAAATTTCTCCTTTTGTAGTAACCCGGAAGAACCAATCGGAGTATAAGTTCGAATATAGAAGTTCAATTGTCCAATACTCACTTTGAAATAGTTCTAGGTTCTAATTGATTTTAAATTAAACCAAATGGGCTAGCTCTATTTGATTTTGATTTCAAGAAGAAAGAATACAGCAATTCCTCTTTTCAATTCAGATTGGAATGCAGAAACAAAATCAAATAAATAAAGCTAACAAAAGAGAATATTAAATATGCACAATGTAGCTTAAATAACACAAACTTATCTCAGAGTGATGCCTTGATTTTACTTGAATTGAATTCTTGAAAAAACTCTGAAATTTGTTCAATTTATAAATGCAGAAATCGCGTCTACGACTAATCGTGTGGCCACCATGACTGGTCCTATGTCGAACTGTATTTTGAAATTTTAAGCGCGATTGGATAAACCGTTCTACGACTGGTCTTACGGTGTCCACGACTGGTCGTGAGGCTTCCACGACTGGTCGTGACCATCCCACGACTGGTCGTGAGAAACCAAGAATGGTTGCTGGAGTTTGAGTCGTAGTTGTAAGACTGGTCATGAATGAGTCGTCACTATTCTTACGATCGATCGAGCAGACTCCAGGACTGGTCGAAGCTCAACCAAAAAATTCTAAAATTTTGTAACAACTTAGGACTGGTCTTGAAATTTCTTGGACTGGTCGAGCCAGTTCTAGGACTAGTCGAACAGAGTTTAGGACTGGTGTTAGAACAGAGTAAACACTTATAAAAATATTCTATATGAATTATGTATTCAAGATGACCTACCCTAAGGTCAAACTAAGGTCATGCAAACCTTAAATGTGAAGTATGTGAAATGGTGGTGAAGACCGCACTAGTTGAAAAAGGAATATGTCAATATGTCTTAGAAGGGGGTGAATAGGACCTTTTAAAGTTTTTATGATTTATTTAACATCCTATTGTACTAATCCTAACAACGAGCTCATATTAGGATTACTCAAAAATAACTCTACTGGCTTCCAAGCCCGGTAGAGGATCCAATCACAAACTATTTAAAAAGTGAACAATATGCAAACTAGTTTATGATGGATATGACTGTGTATGTGTGTGAGGTGTGATCTCAGATATTCAGATATGGAAGTATTAAAGTAAATCACACAAATAGAAGAATGACAATCTCAAACCCAGTCATTTTTATAGTGGTTCGATGATTAGTCTACTCCACTCCCGGCAGACGCACTCAACCCTTGAGTGTGCCGGATTTCACTAAGGAGGTTTACAGCGGTTCACCTCAAACCTAAGGTTTTAAATTAGGTTCACCTTCAACCTTTACAACCTACACTGAGGCTGACTGTTTATGCTCTCACGAGCAAGGGTCAATACAACGCACCCACTTTTAGGCACACTGGCCAAGGATATTCCATAAGACCCTACTGGAGGTTTCTACACAGTTCACCTCAAACCCGAGGTTTTACACGGTTACCTCAAACCCAAGGTTTTACGCGGTTTACCTCAAACCCAGAGTTTTACTGGTTCACTCGTAACTAGATGTTTATGCTCTCCATAGAGCAAGGGTCCACACAACGCACCCACCACGTACACCCCCGTTAGAGGCCTCCTACGAGGGCTTCAAAGGGTGAGAACCACTTAAGACCCAATCCTAAAAAGGAATGATCACAAGTGTCCTCTTGGACTCTAAATACTTACAAATAAGTTGATGAGTCCTGATAAGCACAATGCCAAAGATCTTCTCCTCCTTGTTGACGAAGAGTCTTCTGCTCCCTTGATCCGCAACACAAAAGATGAACCGATATGGTGACGGGTTAGGTCAAGGTTATAATGGAATCCTACTCTCTAAAGGTTTTCCTATAAGGAAGATAGAGTAGTTCCAATCATCTAGGCATTCAAGGCATCCCAGCTTAATAATTTGACACTAAAGTAGTAGCTGGAGGATCCTTGAATGGGGAAGTTCATTCCCCAATCCACTCTATTGAATATCAATGGTATGGGTGGATTGGAGGATGAACTTCCTTGAGAGAAAGGGCTTTGGGTATATGATCTAAGGTTAAACACTCAAAAGCTCTCTCTACTTTCTCTCTCAGCAACAATAGGCAAGTCCTCTATATATAGGCAAAAGGTTCCAACGGATATAAAACGGTCACATTTATGATTGAGTTCGATATCATCGAGTAGGTACGATATCATCGAGCGTATACTCTCGATAACATCGATGGTCTGCTCGATGACTCAATCTCAAAGTCATACGCTTTTGAAACCTTTAGCCAACTGGTCGATGAATCGAAACAATTGTCGATGTCATCAAATTTCGAACTCCGATTCCATCGATGATAAGATCGATCTATCGACACTTGAAAAATGAGAGAGACTTTACTAGAAATATTTCAGGTTTTTAAGATATGATCGAGGGTTAGCCGATGTCATCGAAATTTGCATATCGATGCTATCGAAGGCAGTGTCGATGAGATCAATAAATCCTATAGATTTACCAATAAGCTCACTGGACAGATTGTGTCCAATTTTGATCCAATCGACTCGGCCTCAATATCATCGACATATGAATATCAATTTTCTTGAATGGCCCCCGATCAAAGTAAAAACTAACCTGAAATATCTGCTGAAAGAAATGCGCGCCTATGGTTGATATCATCGATGGACTTCCGATCTTATCGATATTTGATTTTAGATCATATCAGAAGGCGCATCGATATATTGAAGGATTTTGAAATTTTCTTTAAAAAATAGGGGCGCCGAAAATCTGTCTGTCGATCTTATTGAGCTACTTTCGATGAGTTCGAGATTTGAGTATCAATGATATCGATAGGTGTATCGATACATCGATAATTCGTCCAGATATGTTGTGAGGTTGCTGGACATATTTGGTCCTCTTTTCGATAGTATCGATGAAGCATCGAGGACTCGACAACGCATGTCAATCATATCGAGGGTGTTTTTGATAAAATCGACAAGGCACGAAAAACTTAGAGATTTTTCTGTTTTGAAAAAGTTTTCTCACCATAAAACCCTATGATTTTCTAACTTATTTTTAAGGGTTTTATTCACCTGGTGTTTTGGGACATAGGATGTGAGGCTTTAAATTTACCTGTGGCGAGCTTGTTCACATCCGGTTTAGGCAGACGCTTGAATTAATCTTCCTATCAGGCTTTGTAGACAATCTGACTCAACACTTGTTTCGACAAGAAAACAAAAGTATTTGATTTGGGAATTAACTTATTCAAACATAACAATGAAATAGTTACAGAAAACAATCATCACACTTTATTGATTCTGAATTCATTTACATCCTCAGGTATCCCTTGATTCTAAAATAGTTTACAAAGAATTCATTGCAAGTTACAATTATAATGGTTAAATATAAATTTCGACAGCATAACAGCGCTGATTTCAATCATCTCCTATGACTTAGGAGGAATAGACAAGTCAACTAATTAATCTTCAAGAGAATAGAAATTTCGGCAGCATTTCAGTGCTATTCTGGTCATCTCCTGAAACTTAGAAGGAATACGCCTTTTCGTCGATGATTCTTCCCTTCCTCCTGAACAAAAAGAACTTGAAGATTTGAAGACTTTAGTCATTCCTGCAGCATATCAGCCCATTGCTATTATAGACTGTCCAGTAGTCGGTTTGCGCGAGTCCGCGCAAACTGTATGCTTTGCGCGGGTCCGCGCAAACTACAGGAGCCCAATGCTCCTTTGCGCGAATCCACGCAAACTACAGGAGTCCAATGCTCCTTTGCGCGAGTCCGCGCAAACTATCTGAGCCCAGTGCTCATTTGCACCTTCTGTCTTCTTCTTCGTCTTTCTTCCACTCTGAAATCTTCCAACCCCTTTTGAGAGAAAGAACGGGGTATTTATAGACATCTTTACTGGTGTAAATCCCTGTTCTGGTCGATGTGGGACAAAATAACATCCAGCTATTTTTATACCTCCGCAAAACACTTTGCGCGGACTCGCGCAAACGACATGCTTTGCGCGGTCTCGCGCAACCTATCATTCCTGCGCAACCCATTTACTTTGCGCGGTCCAGCGCAATCAATTTACTTTGCGCGGACCCGCGCAAAGTCATCTTCAAACTGATTTCTTTGATCTTCAAACTGATTTTCTTGATCTTTCCTTTCTTCAGTTCTTTGCTTATTTTTTATGTCTCAACAGATGCCCCCTTGATCCGTTCTTTGTTTCTTCAGAAATCAAAGAAAAGGATAAAAGAACTCATTTTCTAGGGTTTGCGCGACCTCGCGCAAACCTCGGTCGAGTACTGTACTCAGCCAGAAATACTATAAATAGTCCAACTATTTCGTCATTTTCACGAACTGCTTGTACTCTGTTGAAACTCTGCTCTGGCGATTTTCTCCCGCGCAAACCTGTTACTTTGCGCGAACCCGCGCAAACTATTTCACTTTGCGCGAAGCCCTTTGTCCTTGGAGATTTTCTGCGCAAACCTTTTGCTTTGCGCGAACCCGCATAAACCATTTCACTTTGCGCGAAGTCCTTTGACCTTGGAGATTTTTTTCCGCGCCAACCTCCTACTTTGCGCGAACCCGCGCAAAGTACTTCGTACTTAGCCAATTTCTTTTGAACTGTTTCCAACACTTAGCCATTTTCTTCTTTCTTCCTTTTCTTACTCTTGTCATTTATCTTCCTTTCTTTGACTTATTATTTTTTTTTTTTATGGCTCGTATAAAACAAACAGCTCGTCCTCCTTCCGATCAACCTTCTTCTGATCAACCTCCTGCCAAGTGAACAAAGACCACTTCCAGAAATCCTGCTTATTTTAAAGAACTTGTTCTTCCCACCTTCGACTTTTCTGACCGCATTAGATCTTTGCCTTCCCCCATTCATAGATCCATATCATTAGGAGATATTAAATGTCCCCCGAAGCATGGCAGGGAATATGATTGGGACGAATGGTTAAAGACTACAGCTCACATTCGTACTGATAGTGAAAGACCGCCCCTTCGTGAAGACACTCCCCCTCCCTCTCGTCCGAAGAAAACTCGCCGCAATAAGGCGAAAGAATTTGCAGAGAAGATCAAGGAACATAAGAAGAAGAGACTTCAAAATTCATGGGATTCGATACGGGTTGTCGAAGGCGTCATGAAGTTTGACAACCCTCATGCGGAAGGTATGACAATAATTCCCATCAATGTTTATTGCCATCAGTCCATGCTTGACTGTGAACCCAAGGATTGCGTTCATGGCGAAAGGTTGATGTATACTGAATCATGGGCCACTAGAGAACCCAGGATCCTTGAAGGAGTCATTCAAACGCAGAAGCCGCGACAAAGGATAGGAGAAATTCATCCCATGATCTTCTTGGCTCCTTTTCATAGCCCTCACGACCTCTTTCCTTCACATTTCTACGAGACAGTCCGGCAACGTTTCCGAGATCGGGAACCACTCTGGGGACAAGCAGAATTTCGCATCAGAGGTCTGTTAACTGCTCGACGCTATTACTCTGATTGGGCGGAAGCTATTTTACTGAAGCATACAAGCACACTTGCAAAAGTTGGTCTTTATGATGCTATAGAAGTGACTTCTAAGTACTTCTGTAGGGAACCTACTGTACTGAAAGGTTTCCTTGAATACTGGTCGCCTACAACCAACTCCTTCCACTTGCCCTATGGTGAAATGAGCATAACACTTTGGGATCTTCATCGCATAGCCGGTCTCCCAGTAACAGGTAAATTCTACGATGAATTTATTCCAACCAATAGGGAACTGGCCTTCGTATCCTCTCCTGATCGCAAACCTTCGATCTCTGAAACCACTATTGAACTATTCAAGGAGATGAGTAAATTTCCCAGTTTCCACAAGATTCCCCCTTTGCAGTGGCTGGCACATTTTTCCAGAGGCCTCAGGTATTTATCTGTCTGATAATCAACTTTCTTCTTATATTGGCGATTTCTACATATTCACCCTCTCTCTTTATTTTTCTTTGAAGATTTCGTGACTGTCATTCCAATGAACTAACAAAGCTTCGAGCCGCAATGAAGGGGAGACCAGAATATAGCTCCTTCGGAGAACTTGCAGCTTTCTTAGCCTATTGGTTGAGTTTGGTCGTATTGCCTAGCTCTAAATGGGCAGATGCCATTCGTCCCACTGTCTTCACTGTAGCTGGCTCTTTGGCGGAAGGCCACAAATACTCCATTGCTCCCCCAGTATTATGCTCTATTTATAGGGCCCTTGGAGAAGTAGCTACCCACGTAAAAGACCCTACTCTTGGAGCTTCGTCTGCACATACTTCTTGGCATTATATTACGGGGTAGCTTGGAGTTTATTTTCCTTGGACTTTTGAAGCTCCGGAGCAAGCATATATACTCATCCTTCTCACCTTCCACTCTGGTTCTTTCAGCAAAGAGCGATGGCAAAAAGAGCATATGAGTGGGTTGCCAATAAAATTTGAGATGATGACCAGATAAACTTTTTTCAGTTTCGCCTTTATCGCTACACTGAAGATACAGATATGGTGGACCAAGAAACGCTTACTGCAGCAGAGAGAGCTTTCTTCTTTTCTATTCGCTCATGCAGTTTACCTCTTCGGGAAGGAACAGAATTTTGGAGAGAACCTTACTACCCCAGTCGCTTTGCTCGTCAATTTGGTTATGATCAAACCGTGCCTCAAGACTGCGGGTTGGTTACTAGAAAAATGCGCTGTTATGGAACGAGTCCTCTTAACTGGACCATGATATGGAAACAACTACTGAATGGCTGCGTCGGATCTCTTTTCATAATTCCAGGCTGTAATCGCATAGTCCGTACATCATATAGCTGGATGCGATGGTGGGATCACCAATCATACTTGGTCACTAAATGCTTGCCAGTGGATTCTTCTATCTTTCTTCATCCGCCCAGGCTGAAGGGCAGAAATTTAGAGAGCGGAATCGGCTATGTTCCAGAAAAGAGCCATACGTCTCATCCTGGAGAAATTTGTAGGAAGATATCATTGGAAGACCCTATCCGTGAAATCAAGCCCATCAACACTTTAGATGGCTGGTTCGCTCATGGAGTTCTGAGAGAATTTGAGAAAACTCGTCGGGATTTCTCAAATTAAGCCGCAAACGATGCTGAAGGTACATCTTCTCCAATTCCTGCAGAGACTGCAGCGGCTCAAGAAGGACCAGCTGTTGGTACTTCCTTATCTCCTCCACAACCCCTTGGTCCTAGTCCATCTTCCCTAATGACTAGATCAAAAACGTGTTTGCAAACATCATCCCCTATTCTTCCAGAAAGGACTCGCCAAGCATCCGCTTCCCCTATTCTTCCAGAAAGGACTCGCCACGCATCCGCTTCCCCTATTCTTCCAGAAAGGACCCGTCAAGCATCCGTTTCCCCTACAACCCAAGAGCCTGTTCCGGAGAGCAGCCAACCCGTTTCTTACAAAGGGAAGCAAGTTGTTATTGAAGAAGCTGATGAAGAAATTTTAGAAGATGAGAGTTCAGCTTCATCGTCAGATACTACTGAATCTTCATAATATGAAGACAGCGAGGATAGCGACAGCTGTGAAGATAAAGATGATGACTTTGAAGAAGGCGAAGTTGACATTAACGGAGATGAGGAAACAGCTGCGAAAGAGGTCGAGATGGAATCTTCCCCTGCAACCGTTAAGACTCTTCTCGGTGTGAATGATCCTGCTAAATCTCCTGCAGCTGAGGAAAATGAAGAGGAACCTTTAGATTATGGCGAATATGGGTATTCACCAAGTAAAGGAGATTTAATTTCCACATGCATATCTATCTATATTTTAACAACTTATTATTAACAACTTATTATTTTATTATTATGTCTCCCTTTCATTGTGTCTCCTTTTTTAGGTGCTCAAGTTGCAGAAATAGGTGTTGTCTCTTCAGCGAGCCCTCTTGTGGTGTCTTCACCAAGAGCACCTGTAGTTCCATTGGTAGTACAGAGAGTAGTGGCTCGTGAAATCATATTTCCAACAGAAACTACAGACTTGCCAACTCCGGCTACCAGAGATTCAAGCACAGAAGCTAGAGCACCATCTTTTGCTGATATGGTGGAACTTGGTCTTTCCATGACTCAGAGAGCTTCTGCCTCTGTAGGTCATATTCCGGTGACAGGTACATATATATGCACTGATTATCTTCATTCACGACTACATATTTCATAATAATATTTTGAATATCTTTCTTCTTTTACTATAGGAACTCATCCTTGCAGTGGTGCGGCCAGTTCTGATTCTGTGGCCACTACTTCTGAATTGTCGTCCTTTGCAAAAATCCCTGTTCATAAAATGCTTATGGTGAAACATTCCTTGTTAGCAATAATTCATATCTTCAGAAATCCCGATCAATGGTTGGATTTGGATGTTGCTATAGAGATTTTGGAGAGCTCTGCCAAGATGGCTAGAATCAACATATCTCCTTTGCGTGATTCACTCCTCAAGTTTCGTGATTCAGTAATTTCTCTGGCGTCGGTAGAGAATGTTACAATTGCCCCTGAGTTTTTAGAGTACAAGAAGCAGCTGGCTGCATCTCAAGAACAAGCCTCTCTGACAGCTTCGTCAATTTCTAAATTTGAACAAGAGCATATGATTCTTCAAGATCAATTAAAGATTCATATTGATGAAAATAAGACTATCCAAGATCGTATTGCAGTCCTGAAGGAAGAAATCTCTCAATTGGAGAGAAGGAATCATGAAAAAGTCTTAATTATTCAAGATGTTGAAGAGAGGATACAGGCGAATGTTCAATCCATTAATATTGAAAAATCCGCGCAACTTCAAAGTAAAGGAATGATTGCTTCTCTGGAGAATAAACTTGCTGGCGTCCCTGATCAGGCGAAACTTATTCTTGAAGAAAAATCTAAACATGATGTAGCTCAAGCACAGTTGAAAGAAGATTTGCGCAGATATTCGGAAGCAGTGGGGATTACAGAAGATCTTTAAAACATGTAATTTTGAACATGTGATTTTTGTTTTTTTTCATGTTTTTTGGACATAATTTATTTGGCTTCACATATGTTTTTATGAAAGCATTTTGAGATGTTTATAATAGCATTTTCTCATTGCATGTTAATGATATTTATACTAACATTATCCAATTATATTCATACTTTATAATTATCAAATTATATTCTTACTTTATATAATAATTTCATTACATCCTTTACAATTTCTTAACCTTTTATGCTTTGTTAGTGCGGGATTCTCTATGTGAGTATTTAAATTGGCGGTACTAAGTTTCAATTTAATTAGCCACACACAGTTTAAGCTCATGAGTAGTGGAGCGTGCGCACACACACAGTTTAAGCTCATGAGTAGTGGAGCGTGCGCACACACACAGTTTAAGCTCATGAGTAGTGGAGCTTTATGAGTAGTCTTTATGTCTTATGCCACTGTAACTCTCTAGAGTTCGCTTTTGGGCTTTTCACTGCCTTGAGCTCACGGCCAAGGTCCATCAGAGGGGCCCATTGACGCTACCGGGCGGTGAACTGAACTGTTGGTTTTACGCACAGGGTTGGCCACGGTAACTCTCTAGAGTTCGCAGGGCTCGCAAGGCTACCTTTGGGCACCAAATCTAGGGTCGCCAGTCCATCAATGAGTAGGTTTAAGCCCTTCCTCACGAGTTACTACTGAAATCAAACCCTAGATCTGGAGGGTCTTACGCACGGTTGGCATAAAGCTCGCACTGCGGCCCTGTTTTCTTCGTCTGCAAGGTCGAGCCCATTCACAGGAGGGCATTTTCATCCGTTCCCCGTGGCGCTGCCGGAAGCTATACAGACGGCATGGGAGTTACGGTGACTAGTCTTCGCAGATTTATGGCCTTTTAGGCTTTGAATCCTTGACTTCGTCAGCTGCCCGCATGGGTGCACACGATGGTCTTCGCGGGATTTTTAAGGCCACTGACTCCTCGCCGCTGCCCGAATGGCGATCTTCATAGGTCTTATGTATAGTTGGCCGGCTCTTTTAGAGCTTGATCCTTTGAGAGCATTTTTTTTTTTTAGAGCTTGATCTTTTTGATTTTGCTCAATTTAGCTCTTTTAGGATTTGGCTTGGCTATACTGCCCCTTTAACTGAGATTGGTGTATCCTTGTAAGGCAATAATATCTATGATCATCATCATTGCCAGTATAGTAGTAGTAGATATTTCCACCTGAGATAATATCTTCAAGAAGATCCATGCCTTACAAAGCAATATATATCAATTTTGTCAATATCTTCAAGATGATATTGATTTTATCAAACTTGTTTGGCGATGATGATGATCATAGATGATGATCATATTTTCGGATTTGATGCTTGATAATCGACGCGCTTGTGAATTTTCTTCACAGCTTCTTTTGTTGACATATGAACATGATCTTATTCATCCTTCCCCCCTTTTGATACAGATTCATTATGCTGATAATATTCTGAATCAAAATCCACATGTCTATCTTTAGGGATAGTATCTTTTGATGAAACGGACGTTGACAAGTATACTGATACTCTGTCCCTCTTGATTTGTGATTCTATATGCCCCATTGGAGTATACTTCTTTTACCACATATGGACCGTCCCATTTAGGCTCGAACTTGCCCCCTGTTCGGCGAGTAATCACTATAGGTCTTTTCAGCATTAATACCATATCCCCTTTTTTGAAAGAGCGGTATTTAACCTGTTTATCAAATGCAGCCGATATCCTGGCCTGATATGACTACAACCGCTGCTGAGCTTCAAGACGTTTCTCATCGAGCAAATCTAACTCTTTCAACCTCATTTTTGCATTTTCATCATCTGTTATAGACTGATGTACTGCTATCCTGAGTGATGCCACCTGCATCTCAATTGGGATAACTGCCTCTATACCATAGATTAATGAATATGGTGTCGCCCCTGTTGCTGTACGATGGGTAGTTCTGTAGGCCCACAATGCTTCTTGTAACTTTTCATCCCAATCACGCTTGTTGCCTGTCACCGTTTTCTTGATTATTTTGATAATCGTTTTGTTAAATGCTTCCGCTAATCCATTGGCCGGAGGATAGTAAGGTGTTGAAAACGAATGCTGGATGCCAAACTTCTGACACAACTTTTCCATGCCTCTATTTTTAAAAGGGGTGTCATTATCAGTGACGATCTTTTTCGGAATACCATGACGGTATATTATAGCATGTCGAATGAAATTGACCACATCTGTCTCTTTAACATTACGCAAGGCAATTGCTTCGGTCCATTTGGAGAAATAGTCTGTTGCTGCCAGAATATACTGTTTTCTTTTAGATGAAGGGGGATTTATAGGACCAATCACATCGAGTCCCTAGGCTGAGAAAGGCCAAGAAGTAACAGATTGATGTAAGTCTTCTGGAGGAACATGTATTACATCTCCGTGTATTTGGCATTCATGACACCGCTTTGCATATTCTATCGCATCTTTGAACATAGTAGGCCAATAATAACCCATTCGATGCACTCTATGGCATAAATTTCGGCCGGCTTGATGTGCTCCACATTCACCTGAACGTGCCTCCCGCAGCATTTGGTTTGCTTCTTGCTTGTCTAAGCATCTCAGCAGCATTCCATTGTAAGATTTTCTATACAATACTTCGCTGCATATGACAAATTTGCCCGATCGCTGCTTAATCTGCTGCCTTTGTGCATTATCTTCTGGCAAGATATTATACTTGAGATAATCAACGAAAGGCTGACGCCAATCATCTATCATTACTTCTAGACAAGATATAGGAAACATTTCAACGGTTTCTTCGATAACCTCTGCAGATGGCAGGAATCTTCTTTCTTCTATAGTTACCTGAAGAAGACTTCGATTTGTGCAGGACAGAGCTGCTGCCAGACCGGCTAAAGCGTCCGCTTTTGCATTCTCAGAGCGTGGTATGTGTTTAATGTCCACATGACAAAACTGTTCAAGCAACTTTTGTGCCTTCCGATAATAGGGCAGAAGTTCTTCTTTCCTTACTTCGAATTCTGTTGTCAACTGATTTATAATCAATTTAGAATCTCCGAAGATATGCAATAATTTTATTTCCATTTGCTGGGCTATTTCCATTCCGATGATAAGAGCTCTGTATTCAGCTTCATTGTTTGTGCATGCGGTGCCCAATGTGAAGGAATATGGCAATAAATCGCCTTGAGGTGTAATGAATATTATTCCTGCCCCCGCTCCCGACATTCGAGCAACACCATCAACATACATTTGCCAAAGATTCTGAGATTCAGCCAACATAACCTGTTCATCTGAAAATTCGTCATTGATTTCCTCACTTTCTGCTATAGGATGTGCTGCGAGGAAGTCTGCCATAGCTTGTCCTTTTACTGCTTTCACCGGTTTATATGAAATAGTATATTCTGACAGCAATAACATCCACTTGGCTAGTCTTCCCGACAACATTGGCCTGGTCATCAAAAATTTTATCGGATCTGCTCTTGAGATCAGAGTTATATCATGGGAGAGATAATAATGCCTCAGCTTTTGTACAGCGAATATCAGCGTCAAACACTCTTTTTCGATCGAGGAATAATTGCATTCTGCCCCCATCAATGTTCGGCTTAGATAATAAAGAGCAGTCTCTTTTCCGGCTTCGTTCACTTGTGCTAACAAAGCACCCAAAGAATTTGTAGCTGCAGATGTATATAAGATAAGTGGCTTACCTTTCACTGGAGCTGTTAACACCGGCGGCTGTTTCAACAATTCCTTGATTGAGTCAAATGCATTTTGACAGGCGTGATCCCATACAAATTCTGTATCTTTCTTCATTAACCGAGAAAATGGCTGACACCTTCCTGCGAGATTTGAAATGAAACGGCGAATGTATGCCAACTTTCCTTGTAAGCTTTTTAATTCCTTCAACGTCGTTGGTGGCGGCATATTTTGAATAGCCTTGATTTTTTCTGGATCAATCTCGATCCCTCTGTGTCGTACAACAAAGCCGAGGAATTTGCCAGAAGATACTCCAAATGCACACTTAACAGGGTTCATCTTTAGTTGCTTCTTTCTGAGACGACGGAAGACTGATGCTAAATGTTCGCGGTGTTCTTGATGATCTCCCGACCTGACCACCAAGTCATCAACATAGCATTCGACATGTTTATGCATCATATCTTGAAAAATGTTTTTCATCGCCCTTTGATATGTTGCCCCAGCATTTTTGAGACCGAAAGGCATAACTTTATAACAATAAATTCCAAGCGGCGTTCTGAAAGCCGTTGCCTCTTCATCTTCGGGTGCCATCCTGATTTGATTATAACCCGCGTATCCGTCCATAAAGGACATAATAGCATATTGAGTGGTGCTATCAATTAATAATTCTGTTATCGGGAGAGGGAAGTCATCCTTTGGACATGCTTCATTCAGATCTCTGAAGTCGATGCATACTCTAATCTGCCCATTCTTCTTTTTCACCGGAACAATGTTTGATATCCATTTGGGATATTTAACTTCTCTGACGAACCCAACCTTTATTAGTTTATTTACTTCTTTTTCGATTAATGGAATCAGGTCTGGGTGGAATCGTCTTTGTGCTTGCTTTACTGGTTTCTTTTCTTTGGAAATATTTAATCGATGCATTGCTACAGAGGGTTCCAATCCTGGCATTTCTTCATATGTCCAAGTGAAGACGTCTTTATTTTCTTTGAGAAGTTGGCCATATTTCTCAAATTCCTGATCTAAAAGACTGACGCTGATGAATGTGTTCCTTGGCTCTTCTGCTGTTCCCAAATTTATTTCTCGCAAACCATCTATCATCGGCTGCCCCCCGTCTTCTATTTATCTTGGAGCAGTTTCAGGACACTCGACTACCTTAGTATCTTGTTCTGACATTTGTTCGGCTGGAGTCATATTTACTGATACCATATTTACTGATGATTCTGCTCCTAATCCTTGGAATTTTCTCCGTTTTTCTTGATTAACGGAGAGGGATTTGAATTCCTTTCCCATGATTCAGTCCAGTGGGCTTGTCACAATCAAAACCCATATTTCTCATGATTTTCTTGCTTACTGCACTGTATTTTCTCAAATTCTGCGATGCTAACTCTCCATGATATTGCTTGTGTTTTCATTCTTTATCTCTGCTGCAGCGTGAAACTTTATTGCTTCAGGATATTTAGCACTGGCTCTGACTTGAAATGTTCCTGGGGCGGCTGCAAATGGCTTACATCTTTCGATATTGGGTAAGGGCATCGTGTAATTGGACTGTAAGACTTTCAACTGTTCTGTCGACAACAATGTCAACGGCGGTTGTCCCGGTTGTCTCAGGCGCTTTGGTACAAAATAGAACTTTTTCCTTGCTTCTGTAATCCCAGGGGATTCCGCCCTTTCTTCTCTAACTTTATTTATTTGGACATCTTTTAAGACTCTCTTTCCATCATCATTTCCCGCTTCATTGGAGAAACATTTATAATAGCTAGCATCCGCAAAGAAAGACTCAGCTTCTGTATAGGGTTTTGCATCAGCCATTACTTTACACTGCATTCCATCCTTATAGTATTTGAAACATTGGTGTAGAGTAGAAGGTACAATATTGTACTGATGTATCCACGGCCTGCCTAAGAGAAGGTTATATGTCATCACAGCATTTATAACATGACATACAACAGTAGTAATTAGTTCTCCCACTTCCAATATTACTGTAATTTTACCGAGTGCGCGTTGTCCATCTTGATTATACCCCTGTATCATCATTCCGCTGGGGCGCAAATCTGAACGGCGGTAACCCAATTTAGTAATCATGGAGAGTGGCAAAAGATTCACTGTTGACCCATTGTCTATCATGATTTGTTTTATCTTTTTTTCGCAAATGTACCCTTCTATCATCAATGGCCTGTTATGTTCTGTTTCACCAATTAAGTCATCATCAGAGAAAGATATTACTGTAGACAATCCACCTTTTCTTTGCTTCTTTCATTCTTCATTTCTGTCAGTAAAGTTTCTCTCATCGTGATCAGACAGTGCTTGAATCAAACTTTGTCGAAACTCTTCTGATAACTTGAGCGCATCATAAATACTTAAACGTGCAGATATACCTTTCAAGTGACTAACTACATCGTAAGCCACTTTTGTCGCTGTATCTCCATTTCTACTTCTATCCTCGATGTTCTGTCTTTCAGTCACTTCTTTCCTTATAATTTCTGCCTTTTGCTTTACCGGACTTGTTATCTGCTTCCCCGATCGCAACGTAATCATTGTCGCATTTCTTATCGGCCTTCGGTCTCCCTTCTCTTTTATTCCCCGAGTCTTTTCTTGAATTGACAATACATTTACTGTCGCCCTTGTATTCTTTCCTTTGCTTTCGCTGGTTATTATATCACCTCTATTTATCATTCGCTGTATGATGCACTTTAACGTGTAACAATTTTCTGTCGGATGTCCCACTAAGCGATGATAACGGCAAAAGTTTCTTTCTCGAGTCCTCGTCACATCTTCAGGGCGTTTCGGTTCCGGTAATTCCAGGGTACCTGCTTTTAACAATTGTTGCATCATAGGCACCACGTCCTCTTTATCAAACTCAAATCCTTCATGAGAATCGAGCATTCTAAGCTTTTTTCCACCGTATCTGTCCCTTGATTGATTCCAGTTTTCTCTTCCTTCCGGCCTTTTGTCTCTTGAGCCCTTCGCCTCTTGATTTTTCTTATCCCGATCGATGGTGTTGACGGTTGTCCTGCCAGGTATTCTTCTGACAGTTTCATGATGAAATGCTGGCATCTTACGAGTCATTAATTTCAATGCATGGGCTTTGGTAGCCAAATTGCGAAAGGTTCCGATATCAGCGCTGGTGAGTCCGAAAGCAATTCCTGTCTCCATAGATTTCAGACACATTTTGACTTGTTCTTTTTCTTCCGGCAACTGCCTACACGATGCCCCCAGTGTCTTCCATCTGTCTATGAATTTTTCAACTTGTTCTCCTTCTCGCTGTCGTACTGAAGCTAATTCTGTGATACTAACATCGCGTTCTGATGAGAAGAAGTTTGACATGAAAGCATCTTGCATTTCTTCCCATGTGCGTATAGATCCTGGTGCCAAATTTGAATACCACCTGAAAGCTTTACTTGTCAATGATGATCCAAATAAGCGTAAACAGTATTGAGGTATCGTGGAGAAATTTCCCATGCTGGTGATGAAATGCATCAGGTGTTCTTCTGGTGATCCTTCCCCATTAAATTTCTGGAAATCTGGATGCTTAAAATTGGCTGGAAACGGAACATCCTCTACCTCTCTCGGGTAGGGTGTTCGGTATCTGAAAACGGCCGGTATTCGCGCGCCTCTCTTTCTATTCTGACTGCTTCTTCGACGACTTGTCTTACATCATCCTGTGTTATAGCTCTTGTCACTGGAACTGATCCTCGCGATCCTATCTCTTGCGGACGGGAGCCTTCAGGTTGGTTCTCTTGTCCATTTGTTGCTCCCATCATGGGTGGAGCCACTATCTGGGCTACATTATGTGCCAGCGTTGCCAGAGCTTCTCTGAGGTTCCGGCATTCATCCATTAGCACTCTTTGTGCCTCTGCCATTTGATCAACACGTTCTTCAGTAGATGGTCTATTTCCTTGACCCGTCTCTGCCATATATACTGCGGCCTCTTGACTGTTTCGAAGCTATTTTTTGAGTAAAACGAGAGTATGTTGACGTAACAGGACTTATAAAGAGGGGAGACATTGGAGTCTCGTTTGATTCTTGTGTACTTCCTGTGCTTTTAACCGATCGAGGTGATACAGTTATGGGCGAGCTTGTTTGAGGTGACACGGGCATCGGTGATCCTATCATCAGTGCTTTGCCTTTCTGTGATTCTGTCCATTTGGCCCTTGGAGCGACCAGAGCTGGAAAATCGTGCAACGAGAACTGCGAAGCAGCTTGTTCAGGATAAATCGCCGGAGGAGTGAGCTCGGGTTTTCTTCTAGCTATACTACACGTGATCGGTCCATCAGCTCTTGGTACAAGTAATTTCGCCTTGTGGTTCTTTAAGGTCTTTGCTTTTGTCTTCTTGGACAAGACCAAAGTCCAGTTCTCATCACTTTCTTGTGGTTGGGGTGAGACGAAAATAACTCCCACTGTTACTTGAGTCGCTTTGCGCCTGCTTGTAGTGTTTGCTTTCGTATGCTCAGGAGTTTGGCTTGGCGCATATTCAATTACAAATCCAGTAGCGGTGAATCGGAAGTTCACTTTTCTCACAACGTTAGCCATTAGCAATGTTATGTGATTGAATTTGGGTACCTTCAATAACAAAACATTCATGAAATTAGTATGTGAAAGACTAAGTAAACTATCTTAGAGATGAAGGGGAGGATGTTCCCACTGAGAGTCGCCATTTTGGCGTCTACCAGTCGCCAAAAACAGTAATGAGAGTCTTGCAACTTTCCAATGTTAGTGTTAAATAAGATATAATTCCCCAGTGGAGTCGCCATTTTGTTTCGACAAGAAAACAAAAGTATTTGATTTGGGAATTATCTTATTCAAACATAACAATGAAATAGTTACAGAAACAATCATCA
Source organism: Magnolia officinalis (assembly GCA_021015155.1). NCBI lineage: Eukaryota > Viridiplantae > Streptophyta > Magnoliopsida > Magnoliales > Magnoliaceae > Magnolia > Magnolia officinalis. The sequence continues at coordinate 33,982,306 of JAJHSJ010000015.1, forward strand.
CACTTTATTGATTCTGAATTCATTTACATCCTCAGGTATCCCTTGATTCTAAAATAGTTTACAAAGAATTCATTGCAAGTTACAATTATAATGGTTAAATATAAATTTCGACAGCATAACAGCGCTGATTTCAATCATCTCCTATGACTTAGGAGGAATAGACAAGTCAACTAATTAATCTTCAAGAGAATAGAATTTCGGCAGCATTTCAGTGCTATTCTGGTCATCTCCTGAAACTTAGGAGGAATACGCCTTTTCGTCGATGATTCTTCCCTTCCTCCTGAACAAAAAAACTTGAAGATTTGAAGACTTTAGCCATTCCTGCAGCATATCAGCCCATTGCTGTTATAGACTGTCCAGTAGTCGGTTTGTGTGAGTCCGCGCAAACTGTATGCTTTGCGCGGGTCCGCGCAAACTACAGGAGCCCAATGCTCCTTTGCACGAATCCGCGCAAACTACAGGAGTCCAATGCTCCTTTGCGCGAGTTCGCGCAAACTATCTGAGCCCAGTGCTCATTTGCACCTTCTGTCTTCTTCTTCGTCTTTCTTCCACTCTGAAATCTTCCAACCCCTTTTGAGAGAAAGAACGGGGTATTTATAGACATCTTTACTGGTGTAAATCCCTATTCTGGTCGATGTGGGATAAAATAACATCCAGTTATTTTTATACATCCGCAAAACACTTTACTCGGACTCGCGCAAACGACATGCTTTGCGCGGTCTCGCGCAACCTATCATTCCCGCGCAACCTGTCTTCACTGACCAACCCGCGCAACCCATTTACTTTGCGCGGTCCAGCGCAATCAATTCACTTTGCGCGGACCCGCGCAAAGTCATCTTCAAACTGATTTCTTTGATCTTCAAACTGATTTTCTTGATCTTTCCTTTCTTCAGTTCTTTGCTTATTTTTTTATGTCTCAACAACACTCACGTAATTTGACAAACCAGGGCACTTTCAGTATGAACATTGAGTCTTTATTTCTTCAGATGTTGGTTGACCTTTGAAGATTGTGAAGCTTGAGATCTCTGATGTAGCTTGAACTTGAGATCTTCTGAAGCTTTGAACTTCATCTTGTACTTTAGTCTTGAGTTGTACTTGAGACTTGAACAAGAACTTGTCTTCTGATGTAGCTCTTGAAATATTCTAATCATTGAAGCTTGCAGAAGTAGACAAATAACTTGAACTTGAACTTCTTGAAGTAGATCACCATTCTTAGCTTGTAGCATTGATGCAGTAACTTAAACATACAAATCAAGATGCTACACAATGTAAGTGCTATAGTTTATATCCCTGTATGTTGTCAAATTTGTGGTGACAAAAACACTGTTATATAACTTGCATTAGTGAAGCTCTTTCTAAAGATCAACATTCATAAACAAGCAAAGCTCACAACAAGCAAAGATTACAAGTACAAAGATCAACCTTGACTTCAAGTATTGCTCTCAAGACAAGACTCAAGAATACAAGACTTCAAGAAGAGTACAATGTAGTTCGTATAGAACTCAAGTCACTTTCGAGGTTGAGCTACATCAAGACTTCAAGACTTAAACTTCTAGGTCACTTCTTCCTAATGTTTTCAATGTCCTTACTTCTTGATTGGGGTTTGAATGACCATAGGTTGACCTTAGAAGTAGGCCATTTTGGATACATAAGTCATATGTATATGACACTTGTGTTTGGACAGTTCGGGGACTTGTCCTAGGCTTTCTTCGACTAGTCCTAGCTTTGCTTCGACCAGTCCAAGAAATTCCACGATCAGTCGTAAGTTTGTTACAAATTTTGGATAAATTCTGTTAGGCTTCGACCAGTTGAAGGAACAGTGTCGACTACTTCTACGACTAGTCGTAAATCTTCGATTCAAAGTCCAGCGATAATTTACAAGGTCTTCGACCAGTCGAAGGAGACCTTCGACCAGTCGAAGGTGACCTACGACCAGTCGAAGGAGGCCTTCGACCAGTCGTAGAACGGTCAAAGCTTATCACGCCCGATTTTTTTCAAATCTGTTATTTCTTCGACTAGTCGAAGAGCTCCTTAGACCAGTCGAAGATGCGATCTGCTCACCTATAAATAGAGCACGAAACTCAGAAGAATAAAGGCAATCAATTAATCCATTCAAGCCAATCTTTGTCAAACTTCTGAGAAGTAATTTTGTGCTCCATCTAAGCTAAGTGTGCTTATTTTATACTCTCTTTCTTTAGCTTTATTTAATTGATTTTGTTTCTGCTATTCCAATCTAATTTGATAAGAGGAATTGTTATTCCCTTTCTTTGGAATCAAAATCAATTAAGACAAGCCCTATTTGGTCTAATTTAAAATCTTTTAGAACTAGAACCATTGTAATTGAGTACTGGACATTGAACTTGAACATTCAATCATTTACTCTGATTTGGTTCTACCGAGCTGCTACAACGAAGGAGTTAATCAGGTATTTTACATTTAATTGTAAAATTCTTTCTGTTTTGGTTTCCTTCAAGATTTGCCAAAAAAATCTTGTTGTATTGGTTATCTAAGGAGAGCCAGGAAAACTCAGAAGTGGGGTTTTTTTTTATTGTGTAAGCCCACAGACAAAGACACAATTGTAAAGGTTTTGGGTGAACCTGTGAAAACCTATTTTGTGAGTGAATGCTAATATCCCCTGTGTGAGGATATTAGGATTGGAGTAGCATTTTGTGTGGTTGTTGTTTAACAGTTGGTGAACACACAGGCGAACCACTATAATCCCTTGTGTTGTGGTTGAATGATTTACATTTCTAATCTCTAATATTCATTTGTGGGATGTATGTGTGGTGGTAAATGTTGGTAATCGTTTAATTCAACCATTGTGGGAATTTTGTAATAATTTAGAATTTACTTTCTGCTATTCCTTTATCTACTTGAATCTAAATTTCCTTTAAAGTTGTTCCAGCAAGGTTGCCCTGCCATTTTTATGGTGTATAGCGTCCCTAGAACAATACATTTGTGATTACACTTTTATTTCAATTTGTGCTTAATTCTGTATTCCTCTTTGGTTTGAGATTTGATACAAAGATCTTTCTAGAAATAAGGTTGTCCTACCATAAACTCTGGTTTTTGGTGAAAGGTTGTCCTTAGAATAACATTTGTATCAATCCCTCAAGATCAGATTTTTGAGGTTGTTTTACTTTCCTGCATTGTGATTTATTTTGGCTATCATATTGTTTTTAATTCCACTGTTATAACATTTATTTGGCATAGTCCTATTCACCCCCCCTCTAGGACATATAGTTAGGCCTTTTCAAGTGGTATCAGAGCCTAATAGCTCGTTCTTATTGCTATTTATTTGGATTTATTTCCTGAGCTAACGATCTAAGCTATTTAAAAAGATGTCAAATTTTGATAGCCTTTCAGTCACGAGGCCTCCACCATTTGATGGCTCCAACTGTTGAGGCATAAAATAAGCAAAGAACTGAAGAAAGGAAAGATCAAGAAAATCAGTTTGAAGATCAAAGAAATCAATTTACAAATGACTTTGCGTGGGTCTGCGCAAAGTGAATTGATTGCGCTGGACCGCACAAAGTAAATGGGTTGCGCGGGTTGATCAATGAAGACAGGTTGCACGGGAATGATAGGTTGCGCGAGACCGCGCAAAGCATGTCGTTTGCGCGAGTCTGCGCAAAGTGTTTTGCGAAGGTATAAAAATGGCTGGATGTTATTTTGTCCCACATCGACCAGAACAGGGATTTACACCAGTAAAGATGTCTATAAATACCCTGTTCTTTCTCTCAAAAGGGGTTGGAAGATTTCAGAGTGGAAGAAAGACAAAGAAGAAGACAGAAGGTGCAAATGAGCACTGGGCTCAGATAGTTTGCGTGGACTCGTGCAAAGGAGCATTGGGCTCCTGTAGTTTGCGCGGACTGGCGCAAAGGAGCATTGGACTCCTGTAGTTTGCGCGGATTCGCGCAAAGGAGCATTGGGCTCCTGTAGTTTGCGCGGACCCGCGCAAAGCATACAGTTTGCGCGGACTCACGCAAACCGACTACTGGACAGTCTATAACAACAATGGGCTGATATGCTGCAGGAACGGCTAAAGTCTTCAAATCTTCAAGTTCTTTTTGTCCAGGAGGAAGGGAAGAATCATCGACGAAAAGGCGTATTCCTCCTAAGTTTCAGGAGATGACCAGAATAGCACTGAAATGCTGCCGAAATCTCCATTCTCTTGAAGATTAATTAGTTGACTTGTCTATTCCTCCTAAGTCATAGGAGATGATTAAAATCAGCGCTGTTATGCTGTCAAAATTTATATTCTACTGTTATAATTGTAACTTGCAATGAATTATTTGTAAACTATTTTAGAATCAAGGGATCCTTGAGGATGTAAATGAATTCAGAATCAATAAATTGTGATGATTGTTTCTGTAACTATTTCATTGTTATGTTTGAATAAGATAATTCCCAAATCAAATACTTTTGTTTTCTTGTCGAAACAAAATGGCGACTCTGCTGGAGAATTTTATATCTTATTTAACACTAACTTTGGGAAAAGTTGCAAGACTTTCATTACTGTTTTTGGCATCTAGTAGACGCCAAAATGGCGACTCTCAGTGGGAACATCCTCCCCTTCATCTCTAAGATAGTTTACTTAGTCTTTCACATACTAATTTCATGAATGTTTTGTTATTGAAGGTACCCAAATTCAATCACAGAACATTGCTAATGGCTAACGTTGTGAGAAAAGTGAACTTCCGATTCACCGCTACTGGGTTTGTAATTGAATATGCGCCAAGCCAAACTCCTGAGCATACGAAAGCAAGCACCACAAGCAGGAGCAGAGTGACTCAAGTAACAGCGGGAGTCATTTCCGTCTCACCTCAACCACAAGAAAGTGATGAGAACTGGACTTTGGTCTTGTCCAAGAAGACAAAAGCAAAGACCTTAAAGAACCGCAGAGCGAAATTGCTTATACCAAGAGCTGAGGGACCGATCACGCGTAGTGTAGCAAGAAGAAAACCCGAGGTCGCTCCGCCGGCGATTTATCTTGAACAAGCTGCTTCACAGTTCTCATTGCACGATTTTCCGGCTTTGGTCGCTCCAAAGACCAAATGTACAGAATCGCAGAAAGGCAAAGCACTGATGATAGGATCACCGATGCCTGTGTCACCTTAAACAAGCTCGCCCATAACTGTATCACCTCGATCGGTTAAAAGCACAAGAAGTACACAAGAATCAAACGAGACTCCAATGTCTCCCCTCTTTATAAGTCCTGTTATGTCAACATACTCTCGTTTTACTCAAAAAACAGCTTCGACAAACAGTCAAGAGGCCGCAGTATATATGGCAGAGACGGGTCAAGGAAATAGACCATCTACTGAAGAACGTGTTGATCAAATGGCAGAGGCACAAAGAGTGCTAATGGATGAATGCCGGAATCTCAGAGAAGCTCTGGCAACTCTGGCACATAATGTAGCCCAGATAGTGGCTCCACCCATGATGGGAGCAACAAATGGACAAAAGAACCAACCTGAAGGCTCCCGTCCGCAAGAGATAGGATCGCGAGGGTCAGTTCCAGTGACAAGAGCCATAACACAGGATGATGTAAGACAAGTCCTCGAAGAAGCAGTCAGAATAGAAAGAGAGCGCGCGAATACCGGCCGTTTCAGATACCGAACACCCTACCCGAGAGAGGTAGAGGATGTTCCATTTTCAGCCAATTTTAAGCATCCAGATTTTCAGAAATTTAATGGGGAAGGATCACCAGAAGAACACCTGATGCATTTCATCACCAGCATGGGAAATTTCTCCACGATACCTCAATACTGTTTACGCTTATTTAGATCATCGTTGACAAGTAAAGCTTTCAGGTGGTATTCAAATTTGGCACCAGGATCTATACGCACATGGGAAGAAATGCAAGATGCTTTCATGTCAAACTTCTTCTCGTCAGAACGCGATGTTAGCATCACAGAGTTAGCTTCAGTACGACAGCGAGAAGGAGAACCAGTTGAAAAATTCATAGACAGATGGAAAACACTGGGGGCATCGTGTAGACAGTTGCCGGAAGAAAAGGAACAAGTCAAAATGTGTCTGAACTCTATGGAGACAGGAATTGCGTTCGGACTCACCAGCGCTGATATCGAAACCTTTCGCGATTTGGCTACCAAAGCCCATGCATTGGAATTAATGACTCGTAAGATGCCAGCATTTCATCATGAAACTGTCAGAAGAATACCTGGCAGGACAACCGTCAACACCGTCGATCGGGATAAGAAAAATCAAGAGGCGAGAGGCTCAAGAGACAAAAGGCCGGAAGGAAAAGAAAGCTGGAATCAATCAAGGGACAGATACAGCGGAAAAAAGCTTAGAATACTCGATTCTCATGAAGGATTTGAGTTTGATAAAGAGGACGTGGTGCCTATGATGCAACAATTGTTAAAAACAGGTACCCTAGAATTACCGGAACCGAAACGCCCTGAAGATATGACGAGGACTCGAGAAAGAAACTTTTGCCGTTATCATCGCTTAGTGGGAAATCTGATGGAGAATTGTTACACATTAAAGTGCATCATACAGCGAATGATAAATAGAGGTGATATAATAACCAGCGAAAGCAAAGGAAAGAATACAAGGGCTACAGTAAATGTATTGTCAATTCAAGAAAAGACTCGGGGAATAAAAGAGAAGGGAGACCGAAGGCCGATAAGAAATGCGACAATGATTACTTTACGATTGGGGAAACAGATAACAAGTCCGGTAAAGCAAAAAGCAGAAATTATAAGGAAAGAAGTGACTGAAAGACAGAACATCGAGGATAGAAGTAGAAATGGAGATACAGCGACAAAAGTGGCTTACGATGTAGTTGTTTTGACAAGAAAACAAATGTGTTTGATTTGGGGAATTGATCTTATTCAAACATAACAAAAGAGTATTCAGAACAATCATCATATTTTATTAATATTGGGTTCATTTACATCCTCTATACATCCCTTGATTCTAAAATAAATCACATAAAAAAAGAACAAATTTTTTAGCAAAGCTTATTATTTGTCCAATCCTGAATTCGGCAGCCTTTCGGCGTATGTTTTAGTCATCTCCAATACTTAAGAGGAATCGCTGAATAGATCATCTGATCTTCATGGAAACAGAAATTTCGGCAGCACTCAGACGCTATTTTGGTCATCTCCCAATACTTAGGAGGAATTCCTGAATAGATCATTTGATTTTCTTTTAGAGAAGTAATTTCTCCTACAAGCCGATCAGCTGACTATTTGCGCGGTCCGCGCAACCAATCTCGTAGTTGCGCGATCCGCGCAACTGATGTACATGTTGCGCGGTCCGCGCAACTGAACATGGCTCTGCTCTCTCTACCTTCAGTTGCTCTATTTCAGTCTCTCCAAAAACTCTCTCTGTATGAGAAGGGAGTGGGGTATTTATAGACCTTTCACACGCGTCAGAGATCTTCATTGATTGCGCGATCCGCGTAACGACTCTCTTCGTTGCGCGACCGGCGCTACTGCTTTCTTTGTTGCGCGATCCGCGCAACTGCCTTCCTTGTTGCGCGACCAGCGCAATCTGTAATTTTGGCTTCTTCAACCGTGCAACCTTTCTTTTTGGTTGCGCGATCCGCGCAACCTGTCTTTCTTTATTATTTGTTTCCTTTCCTCTTCATGATGATAATTTTTATGCTCCAACAGATGCCCCCTTGATCCGTTCTTCGTTCTCTTGAATCGACGAACCAGGATCAACACACGATATTCTTTGACTTTCCGTTCAACTAGTTGCGCGAACCGCGCAACCAAGGCCCGAGGACCGTACTCGGTCCTTTTCCTATAAATAGTGAAATCTGCTCATTTTCTTCATTCTGAAACTTCTGCAGTGGAGCTCTGGTGAAAATTTTCTTCCGCACAACTGACTATTGTTGCGCGACCCGCGCAACGAATCTTTCATCGCACAAGGCTTTTAAGTCGTTACGCTGCCCGCGCAGCTACCAAACGTATTGTGCGACTCGCGCAATCCCCAAACTTGTTGCGCGACCCCCGCACCTCTCAATCTAGTTGCGCGACCCACGCAATCGACATCTTGACAGATTTTCTTCAATTTTAACTAACCTTCTTCGTCATGGCTCCTACTAAGAGAACTTTTACCGTCATTGATTGATCCGCCTTCCAGTCAACCATCTCATCAAGAACTACCAAATACCGACGCTTATCATGCTACAACTCCCCGGGCAACTGAATCGCCGTCTTCTCCTGCTCAGCCTTCGTCCAAGCGGTTCAAAACATCTATTAGGCGTCCCACCTATATAAAAGAGCCCGTACTGCCCACCTTCAACTTCACTTCACGGATCAAGTCATTATCATCCCCCGTTCATAGGGCTATCGCCATGGGTGACCTGACAATGCCTCCAAGACATGGTCGTGATTATGATTGGGACGAATGGTTGAAGACTACTGCACACTATCATACGGATAGTCAGAGACCACCCAGTAGAGAAGATACCCCTCCTCCCTCTAAGCCTAAGAAGCATCGCCGAAACAAGGCTCAGGAATTTCAAGAGAAGATCAAGGAGCATAACCGAAAGAAACTTAACAATTCCTGGGAATCAGTACGGGAAATACAGGGTGTCATCAAATTTGACAACCCATATAGACAAGGCATTATCTCCCTTCCTCTTAGCATGCACCGCCCACCACTCCATGCTGATCTGTGAGCCCAGAGATTACTTATCCGCAGAAAGGTTGGCCTATACAAAATCTTGGTCTTTTAAAGAACCCAGATTATTAGAAGGAATCCTGCAGCCGCCAAGACCAAGACAGCAAATAGGTGATATTCACTCCATGGTTTTTCTCGTTCCTTCTTACGACGTCCATAGTTTATATCCGTCCCACTTTTACGAGACCCTTAAGCAGCGCTTCAGCTACCGTCCCCAACTTTGGAGTCCAGAAGAATTCAGGACCAGAGGCCTTCTGACTCCTCGAAATTATTATTCCGAGTGGGCCACCACAGTCTTAACAAAGCATGGCAAGATTTTATTGGATATCGGCGTCTTTCTTGCGATAGAAGCAACATCGCATCCTTTTTGCAAAGAATCTTCTATTTTGAAAGCATTCCTCAACTATTGGTGCCCTTCCACTAATTCTTTTCATTTTCCTGAAGGTGAAATGAGTATTACGCTATGGGACATCTTCAGAATCACAGGTTACCAATCACTGGCCAATTCTTTGATGAGTTCATCCCTACCAATGAAGAATTCGCATTCCTTTCATCTCCCGATCGCATCCCTTCCATCTCAGAATCAACCATCGAACTCTTCAAAGAGATGTCGAAATTTCCAAACATCCATAAGATTCATCCCATGCAATGGTTGGGCCACTTCAGTCGAGCTCTGAAGTAATTCTCTCCTTCTTTAACCCCTTTTATCACAACCTTAATATACATATTCATAACCTTAACCTCATTTGTTTACCTTTCTAGATTTAATGGCAATCATTCGCGAGAGCTCGAACACCTTAGGAAAGGCATAAGAGGTCGTGCCGAATATTCCGTTCATGGGGAACTTGCGGCTTCATCGCATATTGGCTGAGCGTGGTGGTCCTTCCTAGTTCTAAATCAGCAGATGCTATTCGTCCTTCGGTGTTCGTAGTTGCAGGTGCCATGGCTGAAGAATGAAGTTTTCTCTGGCTCCGCCTGTCCTTTGTTCAATCTATAGAGGGTTTGGAGAAATAGCATGCCACTTAAAAAGTCCTTCCGTTGGCTCTGCTTCGACTACATGCCATGGCATTACTTTCTGGGTTGGCTTGGTGTATACTTCCCTGGACTTTCGAAGTTCCAGAAAAGGCCTATGTCCACCCCTCCAACGTTCCTCTCCACTTTTTCCAGAAAAGGTCCATGGCCAAAAGATCTTACGACTGGGCCAAGGATGCCGTTTCTTCTAATAGTAAGATAAACTATTTCCACTTTGGTCTTCCTGTTATATTGTGGATACTGAAAAGGCGGGATACTGACTCACTCTCTTCAGTAGAGAGGGGATTTTTTATATCCATCAGATCGTGCAGTCTACCCTCGAGAGAAGGAACCGAATTCTGGAGAGAACCATATTATCCAAGTCGCTTTGCGCGTCAATTTGGTTTTGACCAGGTAATACCAGAAGACTGTGGACTGGTTACTCGGAGAATGCGTAGTTATGGAACTGGTCCATTCAATTGGGCAATTATCTGGAAACAATTATTGGCCGAGCTAATTCTTCTTCATCATCCCAGGATGTGATCGTACCCTAGAGCATCATACAATCACATGAGATGGGGGGTACACCAATCGTATCTAGTCCGAAAAAGTCTTCCAGTGTCGCAACCGGTCTGGCTTCCCCCCCTGAGCTCAAAGGTCGCACTTTCGAAGCAGGGATCGGTTTCATTGCAGAGACCAGTCATGCCCCTTCAGGTAGTCGTCGTATCATGATTTCAATAGATGAGCCCATTCATGAGATAAAACCCGACAATACTCTTGAAGGATGGACAGCATATGGTGACACTTGCGAATTTGAGCAAATTCCCTTACATCGACTGCATAGGGAAGAAGTTGCAATAGAGTCTCCTGTTCGACCAGAGATTAATGTTGGTCCACCCAACCAACCTTCTCCTTCTACCCTTTCTCACCCACAACCGGTTTCTTCTCCAATGACGAGATCCCGTACACGTGCTCAAGCTTCTCCACAAGGAGAGAATACTGCTACCACTGCTCCAGCTCAAGTTATTGCGAACCCACCGGGAGGAAAAAACCCCAACGTCTTCTCTCTAAAGACAAACAAGTCGTTATTGAGAATTCTAGCACAGAAGATACCGTTGGCGAAGATTCGGCTTCTTCATCTAAGGACACCACCTCTGACGAGAGTGAGGTAGGAGAGGAGAATCAAGAAAATATGTACGAAGAAGGAGAAGTGAACATCAGTGATGAGGATGATACAATTGCAGAACATATCCCTGCTAATGAAGAACGCCTTCCTTCAACTTCTGAAGTTGTTCCTTCGAATATCTCTCCTGCGGCGAGGGAAGGAGAAGAACCTATTGACCATGGTACATATAGACGCTCGCCTTATAAGAGAATATTACTACCATTTTTACTCTTGTTTCTTCTTTTCTATTTCATCTCATACGTTTTGTTTCAGATGATCATGCCACAAACACCAGATTCGCCTAGGGCTTCTTCCCTGAACCTGCCCCTGCCGCACCATCAGTCTCTCCAAGATTCTCCATATCTCCGATCGGTGGCTGTGGCGCGTGAAATCATTTTTTAGAGAAGCAAACTAACTCGCTCATCCCTGCTACTGTTGCTACGAGTGTCGAAAACAGGGCTCCATCTTTGCAGATATGATGTATGATAGCGCTCGATCCTCTTCTTTCAAAGATACACAACCACTTGCCGCTTCGACACCAGCAGAAAGTATATTCTTTTCTGTTAATAATTTTCTTATCACCTGTGATAAAACCTTTATTATAACTTTTTACATTTCATTCCTTAATAGGGAATTTATCTCAAAGTGGTGCAACTAGCTCTGGCTCTATTGGCACTTTGTTGAATGCGTCATCATTTGAGAAGATCTCTGCACATAGACTAGCTCTGATCAAGAATTCGATACTGGCTATTGTCGAAATATTTAAGGATCCTGATCAATGGTGTGATTTAACTGCTGCTTTGGATGTCTTGAACAGTGCCCTCGTATGACTAAAGTTGATGTTTCCTCCGTGCGTGATGCCCTCTTGAGATTCCATAACTCAATAGCTGCCATGTCATCAGCCGCAACCATGACTATTTCTCCCGAAATTCTGGAATATAGAAGACAGCTTGCACTTTCCAAGGAGAGAGTTTCTCAACTTGCCCCTCTCATTTCTTGCCATGATCAGGAACAATGTCTTTACAAAACCAACTGAAGACTTTTGTCAATGATGAAGCATCTGTTCAGGATCGCATTACTGTCCTGAAGCAAGAAATTTCACAATTAGAGAGGCAGAGTTCGGAGATAAAGTTAAACATCGAAAGAGTCCAGGAGAAGATAGACTGCAGCTGCCACTCTTATGTATTCCGAGAGATCTAAACTGGCAAAGATGAAGAGCTAATCATTTCCTTGGAGGAAAAGCTAGCTGGTGCTCTAGATCCCGCTCGGATGATCTCTATGCTCGATTGGAGCATGCTGCTGCTCAAGTTAGTCTCCAAGATAATTTACAAAAAATACTTGGCAGCATTAGGTATTACTGGAGAGCTGTAAATCATTTACTCTTTGATGTATTTTGTTACTACTCATGTTTCCAGAATCACAAAGTAATTTTATGGTATTTTGAGAGATGATGATGTGTTGTCTAATTTATGTCGCATTCTGATTGATGCATTTACGTGTATCATGCTTATAGATATATCATCCTTTTATGCTTTGTTAGTAAGGAGTTCCTAGATGATCCTTATTTGATTGGGCGGTGCTAAGTTTTAGTTTGGTTAGCCACACACAGTTTAAGCTCATGAGTAGTGGAGCACTTGTTGGTCTTATGTGATGGTCTCTGTAACTCTCTAGAGTTCTCTTGGACTTTTCACTGCCTTGAGCCCATGGCCAAGGTCCATCAGAGGGGCCCATTGACGCTACCGGGCGGTGAACTGTTGGTTTTACGCACAGGGTTGGCCACGGTAACTCTCTAGAGTTCGCAGGGCTCGCAAGGCTACCTTTGGGCACCAAATCTAGGGTCATCAGTCCATCAAAGAGTAGGCTTAATCCCTTCCTCACGAGTTACTACTGAAATTCAAACCCTAGATCTGGAGGGTCCTATGCACGGTTGGCCTATCTAAAGCTCACACTGCAGCCCTTGTTTCTTCGTCTGCAAGGTCGAGCCCATTCATGGGAGGGCATTTTTTTCTTCGTCCCCGTGATGCTGCGGGAAAGCTATACAGACGGGCATAGGGGTTAAGCAAGACTAGCCATTCTACGACGTATGGCCTTTTAGGCTTTTAGTCGTTGGCTTCATCGGCTGCCCGCATGGGTACGTACGATGGCCTTCACGGGCTTTTTAAGGCCACTGGCTCCTCGTCGCTGCCCGAATGGCGATCTTGATAGGTCTTATGTGTAGCTAACCCTTTTTAAGCTTGATCCTTTTAGAGCTTCTGCCCTTTCTTTTAAAGCTTGATCCTCTTTTTTTTTAGGATTTGGCTCTTTTTTCGGATTCGCTCTTCTTTGATTTGGCTAGACTGCCTTAAAATGCTTGAGCAGATAATAATAGATGTGATCATCACCACTCCCCTTCTCTCTGACTGAGATTGATATATCATCCCTCTGCTAATATCCTTAAGGGCGTCCATCCGTGTTGTTTGCAATATATCAGCTTGGCGATGTTTATCAATTTCAATAGAGAGTCAGAATTCCGCGGAGCGCTTATGGCGATGTTTTGATATGGATATATAGTCTTGACATGCTTGCGAACTGCTTCTTTATTCATTTGATGATACATCTTCTTGCCCCCTTTTGATGTAGAAACATTATGCTGATAATGTTCTGGATCAAAATCCATAACTTCTTCAAGGACGATATCTTTTGATAAAGCGAGCATTGACCGGTATGCCGATACCTTGCCCGTCTTGATTTACAACTCTGTATGCCCCGTTGGAGTACACGTCCTTTATTATGTATGGCCCATCCCATTTAGGCTCGAATTTGCCCCCTGTTCGCCGGGTGACCAATATAGGTCTTTTCACATTAGCACCGTATCTCCCTTTTTGAAAGAGCGGTATTTAACTCGTTTATCGAAAGCAGCTGATATTCTTGCTTGATATGACTGCAATCGCTGCTGAGCTGCCAGGCATTTTTCATCGAGTAAATCTAACTCTTTTCAGTCTTATTTTTGCATTTTCATCATCTGTCATGGACTGATGTACTGCCATTCTGAGCGAAGCTACTTGTATTTCAATTGGGATGACTGCCTCTACACCGTATACCAATGAGTACGGTGTCACTCCCGTTGCTGTCCGCTGAGTGGTTCTGTATGCCCATAAGGCTTCTTGCAACTTTTCGTCCCAATCGCGTTTATTCCCTGTCACTGTTTTCTTCAATATTTTGACTATCGTTTTGTTAAACGCTTCTGCCAACCCATTTGCTGGTGGATAATAAGGTGTTGAGAACGAATGTTGAATGCCGAATTTCTGACATAGCTTTTCCATACCTCTGTTTTTGAAAGGAGTGCCATTATCTGTAACGATTTTCTTTGGAATACCATGGCGATATATTATGGCGTGCTTGATGAAATTGACCACGTCCTTCTCCTTAACATTGCGTAGAGCAACTGCTTCAGCCCATTTGGAAAAATAATCGGTTGCTGCCAGAATATACTGCTTTCCTTTGGACGAAAGTGGGTTTATAGGACCAATTATGTCAAGCCCCCAAGCGGAGAATGGCCAAGAGGCTATAGATTGATGCAGGTCTTCTGGAGGAACATGTATGACATCTCCATGGATTTGACATTCATGGCACTGTTTCGCATAATCTACACCGCGTCCTTGAACATGGTGGGCCAATAATAACCCATTCGATGTATTCTGTGAAATAGATTTCGGCCAGCCTGATGTGCTCCACATTCACACCGGAGTGTATTTCTCGCAACGTTTGGCTTGCTTCTTCTGGCTTGTCTAGGCAACGTAGCAACATTCCATTATGAGATTTTCTATATAATATCTCGCTACATATGATAAATCTACCTGACCGTTGTTTAATCTGCTGCTTCTGTACTTGATCTTCTGGCAAGATGTTATACTTGAGATAATCGATGAAAGGTTGACGCCAATCATCTGTCGTTATTTCCAAGCATGATACAAGAAGCGCATCGGCGTTTTCTTCAATGAGCTCCGAGGATGGCAGAAATCTTCTTTCCTCTATAGTTACTTGGAGAGGACTTCGGTTTGAGCAGGACAGGGCCGCTGCCAGGCTAGCCAAAGCATCTGCTTTTGCATTTTCTGACCGAGGTACATGCTTGATTTCTACATGACAAATTGTTCTAGCAATTTCTCGCTTTTCGACAATAGGGTAACAATTCCTGTTTTCTTACCTCGAATTCTGTTGTCAACTGATTGATAATCAATTTAGAATCTCCAAAGATATGAAGCATTTTTATCTCCATCTGTTGAGCTATTTCCATTCCGATAATAAGGGCTTTATATTCGGCTTCATTATTTGTGCATGCAGTGCCCCATGCAAAGGAGTAAGGTAATAAATCGCCGTGGGGGTAATGAATATCACTCCTGCCCCCGCTCCTGCCGTTCGTGCAGCGCCGTCAAAATACATCTGCCATGGGCTTTGCGATTCAGTCAGCATCACTTGTTCATCTGGCAAGCTGTTCATTGATGGTCTCGTTGCATGGGTCTCGTTCCCTGCTACAGGGTTGCTGCAAGAAATCCGCCACTTCTGTCCCTTTACTGCTTTCGCCGATTCGTATATATAGTATATTCTGAGAGCAACAACATCCATTTGGCCAATCTTCCCGACAATAGTGGCCTTGTCATCAAAAACTTTTATCGGATCTGCTCTTGAGATCAAAGTTATGTCATGGGAGAGACAGTAATGCCTCAGCTTTTGTACCGCGAATATTAGTGCTAAACACTCCTTTTTGATTGGAGAATAATTGCATTCTGCCCCCACTAGTGTTCGGCTTAGATAATAAAGAGCAGTCTCTTTTTCTTCTTCATTTACCTGGGCCAATAAAGCACCCAAAGAATTCTCAGCTGCAGATATGTATAAGATAAGCGGCTTACCTTTTATTGGAGCTGTTAATACTGGCGGTTGTCTCAACAGTTCCTTTATCGAATCGAACGCATTCTGACAGTGCGCTGACATCATTGATCTTCGTATCTTCTTTCTTCATGAGATGGGAGAATGGCTGGCACTTCCTGCTAAATTCGAAATAAAGCGGCGGATGTATGCCAGTTTTCCTTGTAAACTTTTTAATTCCTTCAGTGTTGTAGGTGCCGGCATATTTTGGATGGCTTTAACTTTCTCGGGATCGATTTCAATACCCCTATGCCGTATGACAAAGCCAAGAAATTTGCCTGAAGACACCCAAATGCGCATTTAGTCGGGTTCATCTTTAGTTTTTTCTTCCTCAATCGACGAAAAACTGACATTAAATGTTCGCGGTGTTTTCTGATGATCTTCTGACCTGACTACCAAGTCATCAACATAACATTCTACATGTTTATGCATCATATCTTGGAATATATTTTTCATCGCTCTCTGATATGTTGCCCCGCATTTTTGAGACCAAATGGCATAACCTTATAGCAATAAATTCCGAGCGGCGTTCTGAATGCTGTTGCCTCCTCATCTTCGGGTGCCATTCTAATTCTGATATCCTGCATAGCCATCCATAAAAGACATAATGGCATACTGAGTCGTACTATCAATTAACAATTCTGTAATTGGGAGAGGGAAATCATCTTTCGGACAGGCTTCGTTAGATCCCTGAAGTCGATGCACACTCTGATTTGTCCATTTTTCTTTTCACAGGGACAATATTCGATATCCACTTGGGATATTTGACTTCTCTGATGAACCCAACTTTTATCAGCTTACTGACTTCTTCTTCAATTGATGGAATCAAATCTGGATGGAATCGTCTTTGTGTTTGTTTAACTGGCCTTTTCTCTTTGAAGATATTTAACCGGTGCATTGCTACGGAGGGTTTCTAGGCCTGGCATCTCTGCATAAGTCCAAGCGAAGACATCTTTATTTTCTTTGAGGAGTTGGATATATTTCTCAGCTTCTTGTTCGGAAAGACCAATACTAATAAACGTATTTCGTGGCTTTTCTTCTGTGCCCAGATTTATCTCTCGTAGACTGTCATTGTTGGTTGCCCCCCGTCTTCCATTTGCTCGGAGCCATTTCGGGATACTCGACTGTTTTGGGGTCCTCGTCTGATATTTGTGCAGCTGCAGTCACATTTACTGATGATTCTACCCCCAATCCTTGAAATTTTCTCCGCTTTTCTTGATTAATCCCAAGAGGGATTTGTACTCCCTTCCTTGATTCAGCCCAGCGGGTTCTTCGCAATCAAAACCCATTCCTTTCATAATCTTCTTGCTCACTGAACTGTATCCCTCCAGGTTTTGTGGTGTCAACTACCTGCCATGATATACATTATTCCCGATTTCTTCTTTTAAATCTGTTTCTTTTTTTGCAGCGTAAAATTCTATCGGCTCAGGGTGTTTTGCGCTGGCCTTGACATGGAATCTTTTTGGAGCGGCTAAAAACGGCTTGCCTCCTTTCTACGTTTGGCAGCGGCATTGTATAATTAGACTGCAAAGTTTTTAGCTGTTCAGGCGATAATAAAGTTAATGGCGGTTGCCCTGGTTGTCTCAGACGCTTTGGCACAAATAGAACTTCTTCTTTACTACTTCTATAGTCTTAGAAGATTCAGCCTTTCCCTCTCTGACATTGTTTACTTGAATATCTTTCAGAATTCTGTTTTCATCACTATCCCGCGTTTCTTCAGCGAACCCTTTGTAATAACTTGCATCTGCAAAGAAAGACTCAGCTTCTGTATATGGTCTTGCGTCTGCCATCACTTTATATTGTCGCCACCTTTACAGTATTTGAAGCACGGTGCAGAGTAGAAGGTACGATACTGTATTGATGTATCCATGGCCTTCCCAGGAGAAGATTATACGTTGTCATTGCGTTTATGACATGGCATACAACGTTAGTCGTCAATTCTCCCACTTCTAATGTCACTGTAATCTTCCCGAGTGCGCGTTGCCCATCCTGGTTGAAGCCCTGTATCATCATTTCCGCTAGGGCTAGATCAATCAGAACGGCGATATCCCAGCTTGCTTATCATAGACAGTGGCAGGAGGTTCACTGCAGACCCATTATCTATCATAATCCGTTTAACCTTCTTCTCACGGATATGACCTTCTATCATCAATGGTCTATTATGTTCCACTTCACAGATCAAATCATCATCGGAGAATGAAATGATTGGCAAGCAATCCGTTCGTTCATTATATTCCTCATGCCCCATTTCTGTCAATAGAGTTTCCCTAACATTATGATTAGATATATGCTTGGACCAGACTTTTGTCGAAACTCCTCTGATAACTTGAGCACATCATAAATGCTTAGCCGTGCCGGTATCCCCCTTCAAATGGCTGACCACGTCGTAAGTTACCTTTGCCTTTTCACTTTTCTCTTCATTCTCATCGCTATTTTTCAGTTTTGAACGGTTTCTTCCTTATAATCTTTGCCCTTTGCTTCACAGGGCTTGCTGTTTTCTTCCCGATCGCAAGGTAATAACTGCCACTTTCTTTGTCGTCTTTTCGCCCCTTTTTCTTTCTACCTCTCGAGCTTTCTCTCGAATCGCGAGCATGTTTACTACTGCCACCTTGTGTTCTTTTCTTTCCTTCGCCAGTTATTATTTCACCCTTGTCTATCATCCGCTGTATTATACATTTCAACGTATAGCAATTCTCCGTCGGATGTCCTACCAGACGATGATAGCGGCAGAAATCTCTCTCCCTGGTCTTTGTCACATCTTCGGGGCGCTTGGGTTCTGGCAATTCTATTGTGCCGGCTTTCAATAGCTGTTTCATCATAGGAACTACATCTTCCTTCTCAAAACGAACCCCTCATGAGAATCCAGCATTCGGAGTCTCTTTCCACTGTATTTATGTCTTGATTGATTCCATCCTTCTCTTCGATCTGCCCTTTTATCTCTTGAATCCCTGGTATCTCTGTTTTTTTTATCATGTTCGAGACAGTATTCCACATTCGTCCTGGCAGGCATTCTTCTAACAGTCTCGCGGTGGAATGCTGGTATTTTACGAGTCATCACTCTAAAGCATGAGCTTTAGTGGCCAAGTCGCGGAACGTCTGATACGGACTGGTGAGTCCAAACGCAATTCCTGTATCCATAGAATTCAGAC